>JAPSES010000030.1:5628906-5652865 GCA_029822895.1 Maxillicosta whitleyi | reverse complement strand
GGGGTTGAAAAGCTGCATTTGTGATTTCTTGGGGCCCCTTTCTTCTTTTATTCTTCCCTGTCTCTATCCAGGCCTGTCGAACGCATGAGCTAACTCAGGAGGCTAACATGGCCTACAGGGAGGAATTACACCTAATTACTTGAATAACTGCTAGGCAGCAGCCTTCCGTAGTCACCAAAAATCATTTCCAGGTCTCTGCCTTTTACTGATAGCCAGACTTGTTGTGACAGAAAACCTTGGACAAAGCTTTTACATTCAAATGGTCCAGGAGAAATAAAACAGACTGACAGGTACAAACATTAAAAAGGGGGGAAATCAAATTAACAGACAAGGATTTCATATCATCTATTTTTGTTGTTGCCGTAGCGATAAAGTCGCAGACATTGAAACTGGTCTGTTGAGCCATTGTTATCATCCCTGGCCATCTGCTGCTGAGGAGTGACATTCCCTCTCATTTGCATGATGAGTGATGTATGAGGAGCTTGGGAGGGCATATGCCCCAGTCTTATGACAAAGCAAGTGAAAGTTTTTTTTTTTTTTTTTTTTTTTTTAAAGCATATACAATAAGGATCAATAGAGGAGTGAGGCTGGATGAAAGAGCCAAAAAGGGAATAAATCACCTGCAATTGTATATGTCAATACATGGGTGTATTTGCCTGCATGTATGTTGCATCTTCACTAAGCACACACAAATCTGTGGTGTCTGTGCATGTGTCTGTGCTTGTGTCTGTGCAAGTGTACGCGCGCATGAGTAGAGGCTGGTGCGCGCATCTGCCTTCTTGTGTGCCTGTTTGTGTGTTTTGCGGATGTGGGAGTAGAGCGAGGAGGGGGGTTGGTGGCTGTTGATGTGCAAATGTGCATCATGTTGAAGGGCTGTGAATGGGGAGGTGTGACGTAAAAAGGGACCCGAACGCAGGTGCTTATCTCGAGGCTGTCAAAGGCACAGTATGTCATATTCCTGGGGACTACCTTTCAAAGCCACAGCACCAGCTCAGCTATCAAGACACTGGGAGAAAATCAAACTTTTGGATCACAGCACTAGGTTGGTGTCAAACTTCTTTTTATTTAATATACTGTCAGTTTGGTCAGCATTTATCATCAGTGATCCTCAGTATCGCATATATGAATGACAAGCCTTTTAAGCTAATGCTGTTAGATGCCGGCATATCAAATCTAAAGCAAGAGCTGAATATACAAGTGTTGCAAACTTACTCAGATTTACACTTAGATTTTCTCAGCTGCTAAACATGTGGGCTTTTGGATTTTATATGATTATGTGAAGGAGAATTGTGCTGGCAAAAATCTCAGAGGGTGTTTTTGAAAAATGTTGCACATATTGAACATTGTTTGCCTGTTTTAATTCGGTGTTGTTAAAATCTTTGCTGGAGAACGGACGCTGCTTCTGCCCAGGTTTCAGACAGTTTGAAAGGAGATTAAATGGCTCAAACTGTTTTTTGAGAGGCATGACCTATTTTTGATCATCCAGATAGCATGAGATACTGTCTACCTAGATTAAATTCACAGCATTTGTGTGGAGTTTAAGCTTGTCTTAGAAGAACACATGTTTGTATTGTGTGTAGAGACAAAGCATTGTCAGGTTGCCTGTGGCTTTGACAGTGACAGCTGTACATACAAGACCACTGAGCCTAATGCACTTAAACATTGACTCTGTGTTCCAATAACATATTTGAACAGTCGGTGAAGTATTTTATTGCATCCTGTTCTGGCTTTCTGTAATTTATATTATAAGTCCTCATGAAGTTTGAAAACTATATGTTAAAACTGAGTATCTTAAAATTAAGTAAAATTGTTAGCCTTTGTCTTTTACTCTCTGGGCATCTCTTAGATTTGTTGAAATTTTACAGGACCAACTTATGACACTGTTGTGAATTTCTATAATTATTTACATCCTAACTGTAATAAAAGTTGGAAAATGATATGCTAATGCTGAATGTAGTCTGGTGCTAATACAATCTACAAGTGAACTTTTGTGTTATACATGGGCAAGTCTTAACTTTGAACAAATGCTAAAGGGACCAAAGCACTCCACAGTCTCCAGAGCAACTATTGATTCAAGAGGACGGCTGCTGGCTCCAAAAGTTCATCATTTACCAGTAACTTGCGGCTCACTAATGGTTCAGGATCTGCCTGAATGACCCAAGTTAAAGTTAATCCTTAATAAGCAAAAGTAGGATTTTTTTTTTCCTAATATGTGGCTACAGTTTAGGTGTAGGGTAGCAGATGAACCTATATTCTTTCTGATACTATTAAAAATTCATTGTCTTTTATTTTTGCTTAAATTGTTCTGTTTCTTTCTTTCTTTCTTTTTTTTTTAATAATGTGAATAACAGAAAATAAACTAAACACTGTAGGTTACAGTTCAAAAATATTCACGCAGACTAACACCATGCTATGCCTTTTAAAGATATTAAACTCATTAATGAAGGCACTGCATAATTTATAGATGGAAAGAATTTTAAGTATTAATTTTTGTAAAACTCGGACTGATAAAATAAAATAAAATATTGTCGTCGTCTCACTTATTAGCCTCTGCTTTACTGTAAACCGTGTAGCTAATTTCAGTGTACATTTGGAAAAATAAAAACAAGTAAAAAGGCAACAAAAGATATTTAAAAAAAATGTATCATTAGTTAACACCATCTGTAGAGAATAATCCTTTGGGAACTTTAGGAAGTTATTTAGAGGCTGTAACATGTGGCATGGGAAATTTTTTTTTAGGATGGTATAAAGTTACACCGTTGCACTTTTGTTTTAATTCCAAAAGCAGCATTAGCTGTGGTAGGGGTGTGTGGTGAAGCAGTGATAAGTAAGAGGCATTATTTCTGTCTGCCCCCCACCCTCCTGTTCAAAGCACAGGGATGTTAGTTGCTACACAACACATTAATGTAACCTCTGCTTGGCTCCAGGAACTGTCCAAGGTACCTACTGCCCAACAGGCTTAAATAAACCTGCTTTAAAAACTTAGCCACACAGTTGGAATATACACTCAACTTGTTCCATTATAAACACGTTGTTTTTCTCTATTTATATATCTGATAAATAAAAAAAACTCTAATACACATTTGCCACTGGTTGTTTTAATAATTATAAATCAAAAAAAGGCTGAAAATTGCCGTCGGGTGCATGCAATGTAGATGACAAATATGGCAAAAAAAAAAAAAAAAAAAAGAGCTCAGCATACATGTCAGTCTAATACACATTGTGTTACCTGTTTTTTCCCTACGCAAACTTCAGTTAGTTAATCCAGGAAAATGAATTATGTGGATTTAATTCAACAAGGTCTCAGAAATGATCCATCTGCTGTTGAGCAGCTGGTGAAAGGATAAATGTAATTAATTACTTAACTTTTGAACAGTATTCCAGAAAAACACTGCTGTTTGTGGGTAAATGGGAATGGGTTATCCTGAAAGCAACAGTGTGAAAAATATATATATTTTTTTACAGTACACTGTAACAAAGCTGATTTTTATATTTTAAACTGACTTTCCAAAGCCTATAATGTTGTTTACAATTAGTCACAAATATAAAAATGAATAATTGAATAGTTTCAGAAATTTATTACATCCACTTTAATACAGTGTTATCAATAGTGCATAAATATATTTATAACCTATAATTAATTCAGCATTGTTATATATAATTAAGTGTGTAAAATTACAGATAACAGTGATCCTTGTTATATCATTTATAAAGGCTTGAAGTGTAATTTTAATTATTTTATATGATTATTCCTTTAGGAACCAATACATAATGAACAAACACTTTAACACTAAAACAAGCATTTAATTATTATAATTATAAAATTGTGCAAATGTAAATGAAAGGTTATGATATATTATACATTATCTGTCATGTATTTAGTATTGGTGTCCACAAAAAAATCTAAAAATGTTACCAAGGTTAAATCGGGGGGGTGGGGGATTTTCCTAAAACCATAAACATAACAGAAAAACCCTTTTAGTAAATACTTACATTTGCTTGACAGGGCAAGACTATGAAATGTTTCCAATTAATATTACATGGGATTTTTTTCCGCTTTTCTTTTTTCTATTCTATATTTCAGAATTTACCTTGATTGCAATGTACCTCATTGGCTGTGGTTTTGTTTGTTGGCCTAACTATAAAGGATCTGCTTATACCCTTGTGGGTTGGGAAGAATTAGGATTTATGAATTTATTTCCTCTGTTGTATTGTTTAAACAGCTTTGGTTTAGTTTTGATCCCTTCCTCTTGCCTTTGAGGCTGTTCCACGGTGTCAGCTGTTGACTGATAGTAAGAGAACTGCCTCACAGTGTGAATGAAAGAAAACTAGCGGTTGGTAAACACTGATAAGGGATAAATAGAAAGCGGTCAGGCAGAGATAGTTCTGTGGGAGCCCAGATTGTGTGCGGTCTGTTAAAATGAGATTCTGAGCCTGTCCTTTTTATTCTTCCTCCCCTCCCCTCCCCTCCCCTCCCCTGTGCGGCGTTTGTCTGGAAAATCTCCAGTGACCCGGCTCGGCAGTCCCAAGCTGCAGTATTCTCTTTTTGTATTTGTTTTGTTTTCTAACAAGGGTCAAGTTGGCCAATAGACATGTCCCTGATGCTTATAGACAGCTGTCATGACTTCAAGTACTTACAATGGTTACAATTTACATGAATTCACCGTAGTGCAATAATGAGCAGTGCATCAAAGATTTTATTTAAAAACTGAATCTGTGCAAAATTAGCCTTTTATATACAATGATAACCTACCATCATGTGTTGCATCCTTGGTTTAATTTTCTTTAATTTTTCTCATAAATCAAAGTAGCAGCAGTCCTTACCTGAAAGGCTCCATCTATCCATTCAATCTTATATTCGCAATGATATATTGTATCAAGTCAAGGCTGCATGTATATATGACCGTATTATTAATTACAGTCACATAATTACACATTTACACTGTCTTTATTGCAGACCCTGAGGAATATAAATCTCATTTCTCAATTAAAAACCTTCCAAATGACTATTTTATTTAATTCCTTTTAGCTGCAGCATGTTCTTTCCAGTGGTCATTGATTTTTTTTCAGAGAAGAATCTATCTTTTATGTGATTAAAAAGACCTTCAGAGGTCTTACCTTGAGGATCACCATGTGGTGTATTTATACAGAAAATAATTCAGCCCATTGTAGCTCAGCAGCTAATGAGATTGGTTGTTAAGTGAATGACACAAAGGCTAAAAAAAAAAAAAAGCTTAGCGTTTCGGGTGAATATCACAGTGTCCCTACACACACACACACACACACACACTCTGAGCAGCGAGGCTCTGGACTACCCTGTACCCCACCTCGATATCCTTCTGCTCCGTCTCATCCCTGATGTCACTATGAGATGCAAAACAAAGGCTAATAGGGGCATGGTAAGTCGAGCTCACAATTCTGCCCTGACGGACATGTTAACATGGGTGCATTGAGATGTAGGAGACAAGTGATTCTGTATTTCTGTTTGGAGATGTGCTGTGCTGTAAGCTTCAGGCTCAGATGACTAGATTCAGAAACAGGTCAATATAACAAGGATGAGGTTAATTTGACTGACTCGTTTTACTTCATCATTCTTTATCTGTATTACTACTTGAATGAAACTTTTCACTGCATTACTTTCTCACAGCCACTTTTCAGCCTCGTACTTGAACTTCATACTAGCTTTTAGCACAGCAACGACTTGGTGTATTGTGCATTTAGTGCTTTTCTGAATAGTATATTTTATGTGTGAATGTGCCTGTTAATGAAGCCAGCTACCGAGAGATAGTTTATTATTGCTGATCCTTGAGTAAAGCTTGACTTTGTGTTATCCAAGGATTTATTGAAAAAGCGCTGAAATATATTAGAGACAAACATGACAGCACGAGAGAGGTTCTTGTTAAGCACCCACACTTAGTTTGTATTGATTGCAGGACAGTTTAGATAGTACATCAAAAGTGAATAGATTTTACTTCAACACTAACATTTTGAACACAGTCCAGATCTTGTCTTGTCTCCCTGTACTCCTATCGTTTTGATTTTTGTACGATGGCACTGGAGCACACAGTGAGCATAAGTAGTGGTTGCTGTAATACAAAATTTAAGTGCATTAGCTTATCATGCTCACTGTCAGGCTGGAAAGTGGGTTAAAGTCCATCGTGTATATTAAACCCTGGACTTAAGTCAAATTTACATTTTGTTAAAGATTACTCCTTTTATTGATGCATATAATCATATTCATGGACCATCTGCTGATTTGGCAAGCATGGATCAAACTCACAAAACAGCACTGCTAACCTTTTAAGAACAAAATAGACTGGCTTAACTCAGCTAGCCCAGAAGTGTGTGTGTGTGTGCGTGAGTGTGAGAGATTGTATGGATATTGGATAATGCTTAATTTAGATCCTCCAGGCTGCTCATGCCATATTTTATTTTATCATGATCGCTTTGGTAGCAGACCAGGGCTTGTGTTTGAACAACTGAGCAAATAATGTTTGTCTGACAATAAGCAAAGCAAAATCTTGGTATAAGGAATCTGATTAAACTCTTGACCACAGCATACAGGAGAGTTTATATCCGTCGCTATGGTTACATGGATTTCACAGTGCAGTATTGCACACTTCCACCTGGTTGTGAACATGGACCTCTTGAGTGTAATAAAACACTGCTTGAGGCAGTTTGTAGTTACTCTAATAACTGATTTGGTTCTGAACTATTTTCCCAGTGTGTATTTCACAGAAATAGGAATTCACCATTGGGCACCCTTACTGCATGAAATACTTATGTTTGACTCATTCCAAACAAAGCTTACGCAGATTGAGAATTCATATGCCAGAGGTAAATCCGAGTTAACACGGATTTATACTGGCATGAGTTAAAGGACTAGAGTTTGTAATCCAGGTGGCCAAGGGATTTTACCATACAGTGGCAAAAATCACTTAAAACTCCCCCAACATCCTGAGCCACTGAGCTCAGTAAGCAGACAGATTGTTCAAAATTGATGACAGAACAACTATATCAGAGTTGGATTCAGTTTATGTGTGTCTACATGTATGTGTATTGGCATATTTGTGTGTATGTACGTATGGTATGGCTATGTTTGTGTATGTGGATATGTGAACATGTGTGCTTCCTATATATACCCAATTAGTGGTAAAAGGGGCTGTTTAGAATAAGCCCTTGACAGATTGGTATTATTTTCCTTTAAGAGTGTAAAGGAAAATAAGGCAAATAGTGGTTCCTTCTATCTGCATAAATATCAGTAGGATGAATAAAAATACAGCAATCTCAGTTTCAGTGCCCACTGACTAATTACTAAAGGGATTAAAGTTTCTATAATGTGTAATAATTGCTTTTAAAATAGTATTTAGATTGGGCACCGTAGTCAATATATAAACAAAAACTGAAGGAAAAACAAAGGTGTGTGTGTGTGTGTGTGTGTGTGTGAGTGTGCGTGTGCGTGTGTGTGTGTGTGTGTGTGTATGTGTGTGTGTGTGTGTGTATGTGCGTGTGTGTGTGTGTGTGTATGTGTGTGTGTGTGTGTGTGTGTGTGTGTCTGTCTCTGTGTGTGTGTGTCTGTGAATATGTGAGCCTGTGTGCACATGTGCACATGTGTGTGGAGGACAGAGGAGCAGAGATAGAGTGGAGTTGTTTAATGACAGGAACAGCTGACTCATTTAGAGAGAGCAGTGAAAGGTAATTAACCCTGGGAAAACTACAGCTGCCATGCGAGCTGTTCACTTCAGCGCAATCTGATTAGGAATCACTGCTCGAGTCCCTGACTCCTTTCAGACACTGTGTGTTCGAGGTAAACTTTTCCCTTTGCCCCGGAGAGCCCTGCAGCACTGGAGACCTGCCTTTTGTGACGGGGGATTAGCTGGAACGGTTACTACGTTTCTCCAAATTGCAGACCACCTGGTAGCATTCATGCAACCTCCTCCATGAAAGGGCCTCCTTGGGCTGGAACAATGAGCAGGATTACTCTGCTCATTGTTACACCAGGGCTGGAACTTCTTTTTCCCCAAACACCTGTCCCTAAATTAGACAGGTTTGAAAAACCATGTTCATGACAGGATTCAAAGATTCAAACTAACATGAGATGCTTTGGCAGACTGGAGACTTGCCAATGGATGAATTGTCTGCCGCTCTATTTATTATGCTATTGATGCATAGTGTAGTGCAAGAAGATACTAATTTTATTTGTCTCAATATTTTGGTGTTCTTAATTGGATTGAAATTCACAAATAAAATAGCATATCATCCAGGCCCCTTTCATACGATAAGGGAACCAAAAGCACCAGAAATTTGGTCAAAAACAGAAATTGGCTCTTTGATGTCAGAAGAAACAATCTGGACTTGGTGCCTCTGTGTGGTCCGGCTCCAGATGAACTCAATTTAGAGGGAAGGCTTTGGGATGACTTTGGAAAGCGATTACAAGATTCATAAATCACCTCGGCAAAGGTGTCACCATCTGACTCTTTTATGGGACTCTTGCTAACTCTGTCCAATAACAAGTTTCCCCTGTAGTTATGCCATCATAACAAATCATTGAAGCGATAGTGGCTAGCCAGGCTCCTAATTGTCTGTTAAGAATTCTGTGAGCTGTGTTCTTTTATTGAAGCATCTCTGTCTTGGAGAAGTGATAAGATGCCAATACGCTCCTCTATAAAAGTACTCTTTGGCAAAAGGCACAAACACTTTGCTTGGCCGTCAGGGTAGCTGTGAGGCTGTTATATCTGAAATCGCAGTTGACTTCAAGATTTCTGACTCTGTCTGCATGAATCCAGAGCCTCTGTCAGACGGAGGAATGCTCATAAATTGCCGGCAGAGTTTTTTTTTCTTTTTCACATATAGTGTATATTACGCTTATTTATTTTTCAAGGACGTATATACGGTACACAGCGCACATATAAAAGAGAGTGATCTTTTTCTCGGACTGAGATCGGGCATTAAATGAGTCTAATTTACAGCCTTTTAACATGTATAGAATTAAAAGAAGAAACATTATAGAAAACTGTTCTTTATCTCATCTTTCTGATGTAAATGAAAATATATCATGATTATATACACCCACCAACATTTACAGTGGTGTGAAGTCTCCATTTTTCTACTTCTTCATATAACTAATGAAATTTAGAACATTTTAGACCAAATGTTGGACATAAATTAGACATCATAGATGTCTTTTGTCCCCTCCCACCCTTGAAATAAACCAAAGCTATTATTCTGATGTCCAGCTGGTATTTAGGCAGAGGGTGTTTGATGATTCCCTGGCCACCTCACAAAGAAAAAAAAGTAGTTTATCTAAATACTTTGTGAGCAGAAGTTGATTTTAATGTCCGAGTGGAGCTTAATTTACTCACCATGGATCTATTTGCATGTCAATAAAATATGGCCAAAGCAATCGCCTTTTTTTTCCTTGTACAATTCACCTACTTTCATCAGAAAACCAGGAACGTTTCTGCCAGCTCACCTTTTGCTTCTGCTAGACAGGCTTCTTGTTGAGCTAATTCTTAACACGGCGGATGGTAACACCTGAAACCGCCTATAGGGTAAATATAAATTTTGATCAGTTCACTATACCCTCAGACATTCATTACAAGGAAATATGAAAGTAAAAAGGTGCTATCTCTTGCCATTTGCTCTTTATTATACATAAACAGAAAACACTTAGCATGTAAAATTAATGTGAAAATTATTCCCGGGGTAAACTATAAACACAGAAGTTACCCCGCACATTTACCCTTTTTTTCTCCTTCCCCTAGATCAGAGTGTAATTGCCAGTAATCAGGTCTGTTTGCTGCTGATAAAACCACTCTGAATGCGAGGAACCCTCTTTGTGTGATGACTCAATTATGCCAGAAGTGGCTCATCAAACCTGGCCCATCAGCTGCTTTAATAAATAAGGAGGAAAACTTGCTGCAGGCGCATTATAATTCCATTCATTCCATAATTAAATCCATTCCAGTTTTAACCCTTCACTCAGTGTGCTTCTGGAAGAGGAAACAAAAACAAGGAGAGAGAGGGGGGGCGAGTACACACCAGACAGTGACCTTGCACAGAGCACCCATCCGTTCCCTATAATTCAAAATGATACTGTTGAAGAAAGGTTAAGAGAAAAAGGCTTGTGGAGGAAAGGATGGGAATCAGTTAAGACGTAGCCCCTGTTTTTATGTATGCATTGTTTCCACACACAGTCTTAGACGGTAATTATATTAAAAGAGTAATCTAATCATAACAGTTGGTTGGTTGAGAGTGCAGCACTGACATTTTGAAATCTTATTTTGTGTAATCTCATTTGCCTCTATCATCTCGCCTGAACCCCCTATCTAAAGGAAATGTAAATAATGTAATTAATTTTATGGTCTCCAGAATCTTACTTTGCTACTCTAGCCCACTTTATTGGTTTGAAGATGAGGTATCAGCAGAGCAGCAGTGAGTTTTTACTCCATCACAATAATGTCTGTGTTAATTACATGAGAGCGTCCCAAGTGCACGGATAAGCTGGGAACAAGGGGACACAAAGACTCAAGGTCAGTGATGAATATCCACAGCAGCTGCACGGTATTAATAAGGCATTATATGGAAATAATAATAATAGCATCACTTACAACAAAATACGAGAGTAGGGGGATAGTCATGCCTGAAACGTCAGGGTATTTTACAGATATTTCCTCTTCACCATCTCTGCTCGGATCCAGCCTTGTGATAATGGTGCGAGGCAATGGTTATTCATGATTGCTGGACTGGGAAGGTCTCCCTCTCCCCCCCCCCAACCCCCAGTCGCAGCCTATTCTCTCTCCTCTGTGGTGGGAATGCTAGCAGATGGGGTTAGGGGGGAATGGGCTGGGCTCAAGGACAGCTAGCAGCCAGATTAACACATAGGAAATCTCATAGACCCTCAGCATCAGGCTGCCTCCTTTCCCCCTGAGAGATGTCCCCTAGACGAAGGGAAACAGCCCTCTGAGAAGCATTATTTGTGTTGGACTTGGGATGTGTGTGTGTGTGTGTGTGTATGTATGAGGGGGGCTGCATAAATATGATTCAGCAGATGACGAACCAGCTCAAATAGTAGTGAGTCTTTTTTCATATGCTAATGAAAGTGAGTGAATACCCTCCCCGCTCCCCCCTCTTTTTTCCCCCAGTTTTGTTTTTTCCGGGAAAACGCTCTGTGAGCTATAATTAAGAAGATGTTGTTGTTGTTGTTGTTTTTTCAAAGCTAACAGAAATAAATAATTCCATAATAAGATCTGTGAAGTGAAGAGGCTTAATGTACTCATTGTGTTCATCCTTGTTTTCCCTCTTGGATGTTTTGTATTAATTAGAAGCAAGCAATTTGATCTCTGTCAAGCAATCAATTTGCATCATGTTCCTTATTCCATGTGTGATATTTATTTATGCTCTTTTCCCCCCTTTTTTTCTGACTGCATATTCACACCCATGCCCCCAAGATTATAAATATGCATGAATAAAAATGTCTACAAAGGTGGTTTTAGAGATGTAAGCTACACTTTTATACGTATCGCATCATTTCTTCTTCACATGTGTGATGTGTGTGTTACAGAGAATGAATTACATGACCGCCTCCTGAGAGATAAGACGTGTGAAAGCATCAACCAGGGTGGACAGTGTGGATCTGACATCTTATCCTACAGAGAGCTCAGCAAACTACAATCAAAGGTAAATGTTCCGTCGGGGTACAGACCAAGCTGCTGCTGTTAATGTGAGGTGGAAATAACTTTTGTTAGGGGCACAAAGTCTCTGGGGATAAATGATTGTATAACTCTGTTTTGGATAAGTAGTGTGTTAAGTGGTGTAGTGTCACTGCTCCTTTGACCACAGTGATCACAAAGTGAGATTGGTTTTACTTATGCAAAGCTGTGGGTGGTTTGTAGATAATACTCTTTAAAATGTTTTGCTGAGCCTGCTTATTCTAAAGTGATGGTCGCTTCCACTTGTCTCGGCTGGATTTGTTCCTGTTTAAACTTTCTTTAAATCCTTGATAAGAAGTTAAAGAAGCTATTTAGTCTGTGCTTTTGTCATCATGGGGCTTTTTATTACTTACATTTGACATTTAGAAAAAAACCCCAAAAAACAATAATTTTACTTGTACGTTTGTGAATTGAAATTCTACTTAAACAGGCTTAAAAAAAAACCTTAAATGTGTCTTTTAAAGCTGTATAGTTTATTTATTTAATTTGTGACATGCTATGGAAATGTCTTGAACAATCCCAACTATTTTAAAATACTAAAATATTTTAAAGTTAGGTGATAAGGGAGATTTTAAAGCCACCGTATTCAATACATATATATTTCTAAAACACGCATCTTATTTTAGTTGCAGAGATTGAATAATTAGCAGTAAATTTCCTCACATTAATCACAGAAAAAGGCCACTGTTTTTTTTTTTTAAACATACTTAAATTACATTATATATATATGCAGTTGCAGAAAATTCACAATAAAATGTCAAAGAGAATAATAATAAAAAAAATATATGGTGAAAAAAGTTAAATGTATGATGTTCTCAGTCGTAATGTGGAGGGACAGTCAAACAACAGCCTCCATTTGACCCTGAATGCATCTATTTGTTCTGCTTTTGTAAACACTCGGCGTCACATGTTTGTCTATGTTGCCATGCCAGGACTACCTGTTAGTGCATCTACTCAGGCCTTGTTGTCTTGTTACTTGTCATCCTTTGTTATTATGCGTGTTAAAATATCGCTGGTTGTTACGTATGTGCATGCAGGTATGATTTCCTTGTGAGAAACTTGAGCTCCTGGTGAGCACAAAAGAACTGTAAATCAGACATAAGGAACACACACCCGAGCTAAAATGTAATTTTCATGTGTTTTTATTGGTCAGTGTTAGATTTGCAACCTTTTACTGATTTTTTTAGTGACTGCTGGCTTCTTTATTGTCTGATTTCCTTATTTAAATAAACTGTAAAATGTAGTTATTTAGTCATATAAGTGACATAAGAGTTAAAGACTTTAATGGGGGAAAAAACAGTCTTAAAACATTCGCATCTCAAATGTCAAATAAAGAAAAAAAAACCCTCCTTGGTAATAAATGTGTGTGAGTCATGGCTGATATTTAGCTACACTGATAACATCATTTGAACTTTGATTAATGTCCATGTTACAATCTCAGGTTGCAGGATGTAAAAGCAACATTTTGCCTTCAGAACAACAAATTCATGCAAAATGTTGAAGCATGTCTGTGTGGAAAAGTGTTACAAACTAATGAGGTACATTCGTTTTTACAGAATGTAATCTATAGTGTTTGGGAGTTGTTTGTCTCAATAGGCTGTAGTAATCAAAAGTAATGAACCTATTATGAGCAGGACCTCTGAGGGCCCGGCGTGGCATTAAGAGTGTGGCACATAAAAGGTTTATTAAAGGAAATTAAGGTCCATCACTGCCACACCTGCTCCCCTATTATAAATGTATGACAGGTCAGTGCCTTCAATCACAACAGCAAACGAGAGAGAGGAGTCATGTTTCCCATTACCAGGGAAAAGTAACAGCATATCCTATGACTCACAGATTTCACTGGCCTGTGACCACTATACGCCACCATCAGCCTGGAATAATTATGTTTAATAGGTTTTATTTGGGACCCACAAGCAACAGCCACTGAGAGGGGATGGATTTTAGCAACTATTTTTGTCTAAACACACACATCGAGGTGCTGTCTGTACTTTAGTGTCATTATTTAGTGTCATTACATTTTTACTCACCTTTGAAACTTTTTTCCCCCCCTAACATAACACTATGTTTTTGCATATTACCCTTATTTCAGGAGGTCTTTGTGAGGTTATAAAATAAATAAAAATAAAAATAAACTAAACTAAACAAAACAAAAAACAACAAATTAATGTTTTTACTAGTTTTAGGCTTAAAAGACAAAGAACTGTAATAATAATAATGATAATAATAAAATAAATGTCTACTAATAGATAAATAAAATGTATATAAAAAAAAGTAATTTAATGTCCGGATGCTGAATATTTTATTTACAGATGGATTCTGAGGGTGAGGAGCAAATTCTGAAAACATGTAACAGTAACACAGGTGAGTACAGCTTTAAATGTTCGTTTTAACTACACACATGTGCACACACACATACTCCACTTATCGCCATGGGTTAGGGGTATCAGTTCAACAATCCAACTTTATAACTGTCAATTTTATGTATTATCTTACCGGTCTGAAGAGCACTGCACCGCCATTTCATTATTCAGAGGGGAATAACTTCATTAAATTGAAACAGTGGCTCAAATTAGTTAAGGAGTGTGTATATATATATTGTGTGATTGAAAACCTCTAGACTGAATATGTCATTATGCAAGTGTTCAGGGCCTGTGAGGCCCGTCTACTCATGCTGCAGCTATTACTACATCAGGGGAAATTCATGAAAATTGTTATTATTGGTTGTGCTTCATAGGAGTAGGGTAGAACTTGTGAATGAGATTCACTCAGGCCTTTTGGGAAAATTGATTTACCCTTTTAGATCATGTTGTCAACGCTGTCAAAGGATGAGCCACTGTTGGTCTCGCACAGAATGAGCAAGCTGAATGAAAAGCTTTTCAGATCAATGAAGAGACCACTTCTCAATCCTTACGCTTATTATAGATGATTGCATTTAAAAAAAAAAAAAAAAAAAATCTATGCTAAAGGGTGGATAAAGCAGTTTTAGCCCAGGTAGTTTCATCCCTAAAAACATTATCTACAAAACAAATATTTACTGGACATTGTAAAATTTCATTTGCAACAGCCTAAAAGTAGTCCTTCGCCTCTGATGTAGAATATGTGGACAGATGCTGCTTTGCTGTAGTGGAAATGTAAACAGGAGTTTTTATGTGTTGTTTCTTGGCCTTTATTTCACAGGACTGGCTGACTGCGTCACTGAGACTCACAGGTATAACATCAGAACACGAACACTTCTTTTCTCTTTGTATCAAAATACACCTATTTTTCTTCATGTCATAGATGTGATTCACTAAAGCGGTTGTTTTAATGTATTCTTATTTTTTTTTTGGTAACTAGTCCTTTCAAATGAGGTAACCCTGAGCCCAAGCAGCCGCTGAGGCCTTTGTTGACCCTGCTGCACTTTTTGTCTGATCTCGGCTTCCTTGCAGCCCATATGGGTCCATGGCGAGGAAGAGGAGCGCTCAGGAAGGGGTGCAGGGCGCCCCCGTCAATAAGAGAAAGTCCCTGCTGATGAAGCCTCGCCACTACAGCCCCAATGAGGCATGTGAAGAGGAGAGCGAGGACCTGGCACCGCCACAGGACAAAGAAGAGCTGAGGAACATTGACACTCCAGCAGGTAAACAGATGTCCTGTTGTTTTGTCTGTTTTGATGAACAATTGACGCTGAATTTTAAAATCCCATCTGTTGCATTCATATTTCCCTCCCTCTGCCATCAGCCAGCAGCCGCAGTCATTGTGCAGTGGAAGTGAAAGACTACACTGCTGGGTCCACATTAGTTGTGTCTCACGTCCACAAATTGAAGTTTTGACAGCTGATCTGCCATGATATTTTTGGCGTGGCTTTACCCTGTTTTGATGAGGCCAGATTTCAGACCCCTCATCTGTCCTTCTTCAATAGCCAGTCCAAAGCCATTGAATCCATAGAATGACAAACTGAATGGGGGAGTGCACCAGTTCACTTTGATTTAAATTAAACACTCTTTTAAGCTGATTTTTCTTTAGCAAAGTGCTTATTGTGGAAAAACAAATTAATTGTCAACCCTGCGGATAACATTGGCTTTTGTTCCAATGTTTTACAGTTTCTTTCTTTTTTTTTTTTTTTTTTAAGACTTTACCACACTACGGGACCATTTTATCAACAACAGTTAAAAAATGTTTATTTTCACTTAAGCTACCGTCCTTTTCAAAAGCAAAAATGTTTTCTTTTTTTTCCCTAATGAATTAAATTTTCTGCATTTTGGCAACAATGCTCGTGGCGTACATGTGCATTCTCGCCCACTATAATCTGCACTGATTTGGTATATTTTTAACGATGTAACTAAGCAACAAACGTAATTGTCCCTTTCAAAAGCTTTTGTTAGGCCCTCTAACACAGTCTAATACATAATTAGGCATAATGTCTACAGCTCATTATAGTACACATGTGTGTAGTTAAATGGACCAGGAGAGTAGCTCACTGAATTGTGTGGATTCATTGGAAATGGAATTTATTTGTTTCCTGGGTTCATATTACATTACAATTATCTAAGTAATTCACCGCACATCATCAGTTTTTTCCTTTGTTGTTGTATGTTTCAGATTTTTTTTTCTTTTTTGTCACCCAGCATTGATCGACTGAGTATTTTTTATTCTAACATATTCAAAGGACCAGCTTTAAAACAAAACAAAATGTTCCAAGAGTAAAATATTTGCAAAGTCTGAAGAGTGTCAAATAAATACAGACATTGTTAAACATTTTCAACATAATTTGTTGCCATTGTCAAATTTAGGGGTTATTTTCTGTAGACATTAAAAAAAATGGGAAAAGTGGACTAGAAGCAGAAAGATTTTTTTTTTTTTTTTTTTTTGCAGTGGGGAGCTAGTCATATCTGCATTTTAACAAAAAGGGAGAAAAATAAGCCTCTCGTTTGGTCGAGCCACACTGTGTTCAACTCCAGCCAACTGCAGCCCTGCTGCAGAGTGCTGGTAATGGCTATTCTGGAGTACAAACTGTTCACCTGTTCCAACACACAAACCACCGGAGGGATCCAAGTTTTTTTCCTCCATCTCTTTCCTTTTTTCACTGCACTTCTGTGTCCGTGTGTGTACGTGAATGTGTATACGTCTGTGTGCTTGTCTGACTGTATACGGCTGTGTCAGGCCTGGGAGTCCATCTGGATGAAAAACAAAACCCTTGTTCCTTGCCTCATAAATGTAAATACGTGTAACTGGCTTTAATTTTTCATTCAACAGGGTTTGTCTTTAGACATCTCGACAAATATTTTTCACAGCAGGGAACAGATAGTAACATGTTGTAATGTTGCATGAACAAAATACATATGAAACCTGACAATTCCGCTGCAGACTGATTTCAGAGCTATTTTGGTGAGGATTAAGTTTTTGTGCTGCACATTAATAAGTTATCTGATAATGTTTGTATCATCCTCAGCAGTGTGTGATCTGATTCCATCTCTATCTGTCTTCTCAACCTATTGAATCCTATTTTATAGTAATGTGGAGCCACTTAAGAGGATATAGAGCAACAGCCCTAGTAAAAACCCTTAGAGCCCAAAGAGCTTTAATAGAGCATAAGTTTGAATGGTTTTGGAGGATCAAGAGAGATTTGGTTGAATCAATCCAGATGATAGCTTTCCATTGTTAATCACTGACCAAGTCTTAATATAATCAGTGGTGTTAATAAAGTGTTGTGTCGGATGCATTTTGAGGGATAACCCTAACCCTCTTTGTCTGTTCCACTGATCAGACAGTTAGTACATAAGACATCACAGAGTCTTTATACGTCGAGTGTAAACCGTTCTGAATGTATGACCCGGATTTCTGCTGAAAGATAGACTATCAAAGGAAAGGTCAATGGAAATTAAATTATTGAAGGCACTCAACAAAATATGATGTAGAAAAGAGATTATACAGAATGAGGTTAAAAATACACAAATATGCTCTAATTCTTCATTATGCTGGTGTATGTTTCAAATATATGTTAATCAAGAAGAATTTGCTCCTGTTTTCATTAAAATAACTGAGTATTTGTGTTAAAGTAATATAAATTATACCTATAATTACTACACAATATTTCAAAAATGTAGTGTTAGGATGAAGTTCTTCTCTTTCGATCTTTTCAACATTAAAAAAATATGTTTATTGTTTAGTGAAAGCTTCTGGAATAAATACAAGTAATTAAAAAAATTAAAATAATCTAAGCGGTTTTATTTTATTTGTAATAAAATGTAGTTCTGTCACAGTTACTCCTCCTTTTGTTTGCATTTTCCTTCATCTGTGTTTCAGGAATCCTCTTCAATTTTCATGTCCTCATCCCTAGGAACAATAATTATGTGTTTTTAAATCAGTTTTTGTGCAGATGACAAGATGTTTCTGCTCAGCATGTACTTGAAAATACTTGTAACTAATGAGAAACTGATGTTTACTATCGAGTGCAGTGTAAATCCCTACATAATCTCATTCACGTCGTTTCATTTTGGTGACACTCAGGAAGAAGAAAACAATTGTGTTTCTCATCTCTAGGTTTCATGTTCAACTAGCAGAATGAAGGGTCATAGAATGTATGTTTTCCAAAATATACTTGTGGAATTGCTCGGAAATCTTGCATCTGTCGACCTGATTATGATTTACACTGCGACATGTGTTATGGCGGTTATGAAAAACATGTTTTTATCAAGACGTTTGTCAAAAAGTAACATAAAATCTAAAACCTTAAAAGGATTTACAGATTACATAGGACAAACAATTCTTATTCTGTGCGGCTGAAGGCTCACAAAGGAGTTGAAGGCGCATCGGGGGGTAATGAGTGTTTTCTTCTTATTTCAGATGGAAACTTAAATGCAATCAATGGAGTGGCCAGTAGAAATGGAGATTCACTGGGGTGGTCTGAAGTTACATCTAATGGCTCTCAGTGTGAGGGAGAAACCTCTGAACCAATGATAGATGAAGATGATGAGGCGCTCCTAAATAATGAAGAAGAAGAAGAAGAAGACCAAAGTCAAGAAAGGATGAGTGGGGCGTCATCACCACATAGTCCATACAGAGACATGAGGGAAACAGACTGGGAGCCCCTGTCTCTGTCTGCAAAGGTGAACGGCTCCAGCTGCAGCCCCTCCAGACCCTCCGAAGACCTTTCGTGCAGGACCGACCTCCTGAACGAAGAACTCCACTCAGACCTCGTCGGTCCGGTAGACAGAGTCAGTGTTTTTCAGACTGAGGCGCTGAGGTACAGGCCTCTCCCCGCCGACGAGGACAGCGAAGGGGAGCCTGAGACGGAGAGGCCGACCCGACTGGAAGGCTGGGCGTTGGGCCTCCACGAGAGAGGCCTCGAAATGAGCCGGGGGAGAGTGAACCTCAGCCTGTTGGAGCAGGCCATCGCTCTGCAGACGGAGCAAAGACAGGTCCTGCACCACGCCTACAGGGAGATGGACCGCTTCCTCATGGAGCAGATGACCAACGAGAGAAGACACCAGAGGATGATGGACATGGACAGCAGACTGAATTATCATACAGGAAAAGGTAAGGACAAAGATCCTGATGTATCATAGCCTAAAGATTTAAGGATAGGTTTAAAAAAAAAAAAAGTAGTTCAGAATATGCATCCAGTGTAAATCTGATAGACCCCTTGTGATTTGGATGATTGGGTGATCAAATACATTAAAAGGAATAAAAGAACCAAAGCGATGGGGGGGTGAGAGGGAGGAAATCCTCTTAAGCTCTAAAAACATTTTGGCAACAAGTGAAGTAATAAATAAACAGACTAAAATAAAGAAGACAAAATTTTCTGATGGAATTGCTACTACTCAGAATATTGGATTTTGATAGGAATCAACTGGATATTTAACCATGACCATAAGTCTTAAATCCTCCTAAAGTACCTCTCATGTTTTCCTCTGATTCTTCAAATGACTGCAGCTAAATGTGTAATCCTAGATGTAATCTTTCGATGGATAGGCATTAAGAAGTGAATGCTCTGTGTTGAACTGAAGCCTTAACTAAAACGACAGATTAATAGATGCATTTTGTTAAAAAAAAAAAAAAAAAAAAATGTCTGGCTCGCATGAGATTTCAATCTGTTGACCTCCTGTTGACAGAAAAGTACAAGTACATTATATGTATATTTCTCTTTCCACATAGTTCTGCATTTCTTGGCAGCAGTGCAGGAATATCAATTATATAAACTGTGTCAAATCTTATATCGCTGTGTCTGCAGATTCTCCACGGACAGATAAGAAGGATATAAAGTGTCCAACTCCCGGCTGCGATGGCACTGGTCATGTGACCGGCCTGTACCCACATCACAGGAGTTTGTCTGGGTGTCCTCATAAAGTCAGAGTTCCTCCAGAAAGTAAGTCACACAACAAGTTCTGTGCATAAGGATGATTTATAATTATATTTAAAAGCTGCCAGGGAACGTTCAGGATTCACAATCAACCACAGTCACTGGAATCCTCTTAGCGCCGGCCCTAAAACAAGAAAAGCAAACTCATACAGTTAGTTAAATTCAAAGATGTGCATGAAAGTTTTCAAATAAACTTAAAGGATTGCTCTCTCTCCCTCTCAGTAATGTGTTGTAATGTGTGCATACTGAGTTCTTTTTTCATTGGTGATTGTTAAGTCATTTCAATATAACTCCACAAACATCCAACATTAAACAGTAATGTTACAAAAGGAACAGAAAAAGTAATTAACTTTTTTCAAAAAAGCGCATGCTCTTAGACTGGAGGCAGTATTTGCAAATCAAAGGGCTAGCTAACGCGGTATTCAAAAATAAATAGACAACTCCAACAAACTAATTGGAGAATATGTACAGAAAGGAAGTTTCTAAGGATACAGAGCGGACCTTTAACGACGTGTTTGTTTTGAAGAATATAATCAGCTGTCTTGTTACGCTCCTCTTTGCACTAAGCTATTTACATTTCAGCCACATTACAGCGTTTCTTACAATAAGAAATCCTTTTGCTTTTTTCCTCTGTTTCTGTCTCTGTAGGATCTTTGCTCTATAGGCACTAATGTACCCACTAGTTACATAAATACATTTACTACACTAAATTATGTTTTTGGTTTACACCCAGCATGTTTACTGCTTGGTATATTTATTTAACATCTTGTAATTCCTCAATTTGACTACATATAAAATACACTCAGATATCGCTTTCTTCCACTGAGATTTTCTCCTGTTTCTGTCCTCATCCTCTCAGTCTTGGCCATGCATGAGAACGTCCTCAAGTGCCCTACACCCGGGTGCACAGGAAGAGGCCATGTCAACAGCAACCGTAGCACCCACCGGAGGTACAGCCACAGTAGAAAGCCATTAGAAACCTGCACCCTGCTTGTAGATGAGTTACTGTATTAGGCTAATGTGTTTGATTTCCTCCTTGACCAGTCTCTCAGGCTGCCCCATCGCTGCTGCAGTGAAGGTCTCCAAACCTCAGGACGAGAGCCTGAAATGCAGACAAACACCTGACCGTTCACCGAGGTATAATGCCAGATAACGTTAGGGATTTTCACTGCTATCGCTGTGGTTGCATGTGCAGAAAAATAATTACAATGAACTTGAAGAACCATGTGCAGCATTGTTGTGGACCAAAGTTCTACAAATATAACAGAGGTTATGCAAAAAACTGATAAACCCTATTATTGTTGAGGAGACTGTGGGATAATTTTATTCACTGATCCCAACAGAACACACAGACTATTTCAAGCTTTCCAAGCAGACATAAGCAATGGTTGCTGGTCCTGTGAGTTCCTCTCTATTAGAGATGATAAAAGAGCAGAACTCTTTGTTCCCTGTGGATATATCATGGGCAGAATGCCCACTCCTACTATATTAATTAGTCTGGCAACCTGGCTGTGGATCTACAACACACATCAGATCCCAGACTATGTGTACAAAAGCACTGGCATCCCTGAATGGTTCTAATACAATGTCTGTACTTAACTCCCTTCTATGAACTTGTCAGGCACCTTATTTCAGAAGTTTTATACAATAACGTGGTCTTTTTTTGTGTGTGTCCTTATAGAGCCATTGGTTTGATAAAGAAGTTTGAGATGAACCAGTTGAACTACAGGCTTTCGCATCCAGTAGCCGCCTTGCAAACGAGCCTCACAAAAGAAATGGACAAGTACAGCAGAATCCGGTTTGATTATGCCAGCTTTGATGCACAAGTGTTCGGCAAACAGCCACTGATAGGCACCAACCAGGACCAGGAAATGTCACCTTTTCCTGATTGTGAGTTTGATCTTTTTTTTCCTGCAAAGAAAAAAAGTGCATTTTTAATCTGTAAAATAAAATATTGTAGAAAAGGGATTAAATTCAGAAAATGTATGTTTAATTTTTTACCTTTTTCTACATGCAAAAACATATGTATTTTAAAACACATCTTTAAAATAGACTCTATATTTATATTATATTCATGTCATATTTTAAAGATTATATTTATATAATAACTACACTTTGCTAAACACAAACAAGAACTTAAAACATGATTTTTCTTTATTAACTTAGAGTACACCCGGTGTCTTGGGGACTAAATTACTCGCTAATTATTTGTCTTTTAGCACCTCAGCAGTATCCTGGCTTCCTTGGTGCTCCAGGTGGCCGCCTGCCCACCTCTGGTCAGCACAGCCCACCAAGTCAATTCAAAAAAGAAGATGGTCTCCAAGCTGCAGCAGCGACCGCCGCCATCCTTAACCTCTCCACTCGCTACCGGAAGAACATGGAGGCTGTCGCTGGCCGGCCCTTGGCAACCTCCACAAAGGTAATCAAATTAGACCACTTGGAAAGGTATTTAATGTGGTCATTTTAAAGGAACTCTGATTTGTGTATAAAAAGGGAAGACATCAAAAGACAGATTTTGGCAAAGGAAGCTTGGCACTCTGGTGGCAGGAAAACAAGGAGGTTTTCACTCCGTAAAGCTTTAATGTACACAAATGAAAATTTGTGTAATCACATCAAAAGAAGAACAATCCGCCTTCTTTCCCAATTACAACTACTTGTCTTTTTTTTCTTTTTTTTTTTTTTAAACATGTGGTATTGTATTTTGTTTCGACATCAGCTGGCATGTAAAAACCCTGAACTGTTGTCTGAAACTGCATCTTGCACACCGCAGATGGCAGAGGATATTTTGCTTAGTTATATGATCCAGCATGGACCGTGTGTGTCTACAGCAGATAGTCTTTAAAAGCATTTCCATGGATTAAGCCAATTAGCTAAAGGAGTTAACATCTAAAAAGTTTAATTCATACAAAATCCAAACTCCTCTCCGTGTTGGAAATGTCTGCACATTTTCTCCTTTTGCAGTTATTATCTCCCAGTGCTGCACAACTTTTTCTAAAGTCACCTTATGATTAATATTGATCAGATTCTGTGGGTTACATACGTGCACACTGTACTGTAGATGATTCAAGGTTTCCACACCTACACAGCACAGATCCTTGTCTCCCAGCTTGTTGAGCTGAGAATGTGGCCCTGTACCAGGTACCGGCCCACTGAATGAATAAAACAGTGTTAGCAAGTTAATCATCTGTTCTCATTTACAGCTTAGTTGTCTTGGAGAGATGTACAAAATAAAGAACAGCTTTCAAGTCTGAAAAGAAGGGCCATATTTAGGGTGTTATATGCTGTCGGATGCTTTAACTTATCTGCATATGTATGTTTCACTTTGAAATATCACACACAGAAAATCACCTAAAAGCTAGCCTTTAAAGTGTGAATACAAGCTTATTAATTGAATACTTAATTTATCAATAGCAAAAATAATTGAAATAACAAAGATGTGAGTTTTAGTTTATGTATAATTTGACTAAAAACATAATTAGAATCAAAATAAATCGCCAAAAAAGCGTAGCCGTTAGTTTTATAGTGGTCTTGTTTTGATTAGGTACACACATCATCAAATGGCTGGATAATTAAAGTGGACAGCCACATCCACTGTTCAGGAAAATTATACCCTTTAATTAATTTGAAAGGCTCCCCTTTGTTACAAAAATAATGATGTATAGGGTTTAATGAAACATATGCGTTGAATAATTGGTTTCATTTATGGACAGGATTTCAACATTTAATGAGGTAAAACTTTTAATACCATAAAACAGCCATAAGTCATCATGCTATTGCGATTCGACGCTGAACGACAAACACATCTGTCAGCAAGCAAACTTATGCCACATTAAGCTTTTAATTTTTGCTATAATAATGATGACCTAAAACCAGTAACCCCCCCCCCCCACACACACACACACACACA
>JAPSES010000030.1:5608479-5628806 GCA_029822895.1 Maxillicosta whitleyi | reverse complement strand
CCCCCCACACACACACACACACACACACACAAACACACCACCACCACTACCCCACCCCACCCCCAGCTGCCATCTTGGTTGTGTGTCCTAGAAAACAGATGACACAGCTGTCACTGAAAAACTACACACCAGTGATTATTTTTTTTTTGTGTTCAGCAGAATTAACGCTGGCTTAGTTTGGTACTTTGTCTGGTGTGAGATAACCGCTGTATGAATTCTATACAAAAATAATGTTTGTCTATTCTATTATTTTTTATGTTAATTTGGTTGAAGTTTACCATATATTTGTCATCATATTCATAAGCTATCACACTTTTGTTTTTTTAACATTCTTCAGCTTATTTAAATATAGGTTTAATTTCTACCCTCAGGCCAATTTGTTTTGGAATATTTGTTATGATGGTAATTATTTTCTCAAAGTGAATGTTTTATCTTTTTTGCATTAAACAACTGTCTTGATCAGAAACTGCATAATGTAAAAAAAAATAATAATAATATATTTTTTTTAATTATTTTTATTTGTTTATATTTTTTATGGAACGTCCTTTGTAGTGGACAGTATTTTCAAAGTAAAACCATGAAACTTTTGTCCCCTTCAGAGGACAAAATTATATGACTGGGTGTCAGGAGGATATTTTAATAGTGGATATCAATTTGCTTTGTCTTTAAGGACATGCTCATAGAAGTGGATGAAAACGGCACTCTGGACCTGAGTATGAAGAAGTGCAAGGACAACGTAAAAGCCCAGACGAAGTTGCCTTCAGACGACCTGCTGCCTCCCCCTGAGTCCGCGGTGGCCAAAAGTGGGAGCATGCTCATCAGCCCGGCATTTTACCAACAACTGAGCGACAGAGACGCCTGGGAGAGCCACATCCCTGTCAACTTCAGCAAAGCACATGTTTTACAGGACAAAGAGGTATAAACAAAATAAAAACTATGTCTTTTTGAACCCAAAACTGTTAAATAAAATAGCAAAAAACACAAAGTATTTGATTATTCTGTTGTGTCCGTCTGGAAATGTACTTAAAAAAAAAAAAATGAAAGAGAAAACTAACAGATTAATACACATAAATGAGAATGCAGTTCATTATTTTCATAGAAAGAGGCCTTTATCAGCAGTTGTTTATAAATAAACCCCTAATCTTTAAATTCTCAATTTCTTTAAACAGTTAATAATAATAAGTGTTTTAATATTTTACTTTCCTCTGAAATCCAAAAATAGAATATTACTCTAAATATTTGATAAAGGGATTGTTAATAATAGAAACATTACTTGTCGAACCTAATTCCGCTCACTTTAGAAATATTGGGATCAAGTTGGAAACAAGTTGGAATAAAATATTTTCTCTCTTTTCATGAAATGATTTTGATAATGTGAGTTATTGTTGATAAATTAAGTGTAAGTAGGATTCAGTATGCAATTACTGTAATGGGTTGAAATGATAACTGATGTGTGTAAAAAGGAATAAAAAAGAGGAATGTGTCTGAAAATAAAATTATTCTAACTTTATGGCCAACAGTGTATATGAAAAAATAAAATCCATGTCAACTAAGGAGGTATTTACTTAAGTTAACTCAATTTTTTTTTTTTTTTTTTACTGTTTTTATATTTATGGTTTGTCCACCTTTTTGCCCATAGGCCTTTATAAATCCTAATCATATCTTCTTGTATTTGTTTTAATTGTATTTATTTGTAGTTCGTATCAAAAGTACATTTGACCTGTTTTCACACGATACACAACATCTGGTGACTGCAGAATCTTATCTGTGGAAAAAAAAAAAAGAAATCCATACGTCATGGCTCTACATCATAAATACTGTGTGGATTAAGTATGACTTTAAAAGGATGTATGATTTACTACAGTATATATATCCTTAAGCATAATCTCTACTTTGTACTCTAACCCTGAGGCTTGTGTTTTAAGAGTATTAAACGGGCTTTCCATTAATTATTCACTTTTAGGTCATTGCATTGGTTTGATATTGTGGACATTTAGGAGTGTATGTTATTCCTTGTTTCCCAGCAGGAGGATTTTGATCAGGTCTCTTTGGAGGAGCAGCACTATCAAGGAGACGGCAGCATGATGAGCCCCAAAACCAAGCTGCTATTAAGAGATTCAAAGAAAGAGCTGCTGAGGTAGGGTCTGTCAAACACTGGGGTTGTCTTAAAGGGGAGGGGTCAAACATTTCAGTCCACTGTGCATAATAAGTTTACCTCTGAAAAGGCTTTTGACAGATGGCCAAGTGCTGATAATAAAGACGTCTAGGACAGTATGATATACATTAGTGAGTCCAATCCCACTGAAACTCACTGGTATGTCTGCAGGTTCATGTGGAGGAGAAATGTATCTATTTGAAAGTGAGTTTTCTCCCTGTATGTCCTGTACAAGCTTACAACTCTTGACTCTTGTAGTTAGAGTGCATGCTCTGCTGGGTCTCCTCTTGAGAATTACAACACATTCGAGTAAAGTAGGATCCTCTAGTTTCTGCAGAACAGCAACTCTTGAGATTCCCTAAATGACATTCAGAGACATAAAACTGAATGATGCGCAGTACAATCATTTTCTACTAAATTTCCCGCTGTACTAACTCTTAATGTCCGCGAAAAGGTCTCAGTGTAGAAGAAAGATTCAGTGTAAGCCTGGAAAGTCGGTGGGAAGTAGAGTAATCTGTGTATTAAATGATTTGTGTTCTCGTGCAGCTGTCCGACCCCAGGCTGTGACGGCAGTGGCCATGTGACGGGGAATTATGCATCACATCGGAGGTACTGTAATTAATTACACACTCATTAGCACTGGCAGATCTATAGATAAAGGAAACACTGCTGATTGTTTAATTGTGTTGATTATTACAGTTAAAGGTGCTCATAAAGCTAGTGTTTATATCCCATGATGTGTGTTTCTAAGTTGAAGTGACATTTAAAAGCTTTTGCGCGAAGAGAACACAGAATTGTGTTTCCAAATAATTTGTATAAATATGCATTGAGACATTGTATTAAGATGATTTAATTCAGCTGTGATCAAAGAGTGCATTAAAATGACTGTTAGCTCTTTATCCTCTCTAGTGTGTCTGGATGTCCCCTGGCTGACAAAACACTCAAATCACTGATGGCAGCCAACTCTCAGGAACTAAAGTATGTGTTTTCCAAACTGTTATTGTTGCTAAAGGATTTTTGCACATTAAACCAGGCAGCTTGGTTTTACATTAACTCGGGTCAACGCTTCCCTTTTCCTTCCCTTTCCCTTTTTTCCTTCCATTTCCGACATACATTATGCATGGTGTCAGTTTACTTAACACAAAGTTGTCCTGTATTTCTGCTACTTTTCTACATATTAGCATGAATCCGCTGCTCAAAGTCTTTTGCTGTAAAAAGCACCTGGTCCCTGTGTCTCTCAACTCACAGGTGCCCAACACCTGGTTGTGATGGATCTGGACATGTGACTGGGAACTATGCTTCGCACAGAAGGTAACGGAGAAATCGTCAAAACTGAGCATGGAATACATTTGTCAGATGCATAACATTCAAACAGATGGTGAAAGTCTCACTTTATGCAACAAACATGCTGCACTTTCTAATGTCTGGATTTTGTTGATTTATTTATTTATTTACTGCCTGCCTGCCTGTCAGCTATCTATCTATCTATCTATCTATCTATCTATCTACGTTAGAATGTGTACAGCTCAGACATTAATAACGCTGTATATTACTACGTTTACTTAATTAAGCCGTAGAATA
Source organism: Maxillicosta whitleyi (assembly GCA_029822895.1). Lineage (NCBI taxonomy): Eukaryota > Metazoa > Chordata > Actinopteri > Perciformes > Neosebastidae > Maxillicosta > Maxillicosta whitleyi. The sequence goes on along the minus strand of JAPSES010000030.1, from coordinate 5,625,070 downwards.
GTTTTTCATTCTGTTTTGTTTCTGTCCATCTTCAGCTTGTCAGGATGTCCACGTGCCAGAAAAGGAGGTTTGAAGCTCACACCAAACAAAGATGAAAAAGATGAGCAAGAGCTTAAGTAAGATATTGTTGTCATCCCATGCTGTCATGCGTATTTGTCTCAAAAATAAATATATAAAAATGGAAAAGTATTGTGGAAAATGCATCACGCTGCTGCGCTCGGCCCCAGGGGCATTATACCTGCAGGCCATTAAGTTAAACAAAGAAAATAATACTTCTGTTGGTGTAACATTAGTGAATTATTTTCTAAGGATTAGCAGTGTGTTTTTGTGGGCTTTTCCGGGGTTTTGTATTTTTTTTTTTTTTTTCCTATTTTCTGAATGAAATATCTGGCTTATAACTCCTCTGAGTGCTTTCTTTATAATTATAGTATATTAAGAAAATGTTGAATTGCCTGCGCTGAAGCCAGTGCACTCGTTTATAGCTTAATCACTGTTCACTCTGTTGTCTCTGAAAGTGTTATTAGAAAAAAAAAATAATGTAATTGATTTGCTTTTTAAATCCAAAGTCAGATATATGAGCCCTTGTTTACTTATACATCTGGACACTGATTTTTTCTTTTTAATTACTAATGCAAGGGCATGAGCTTAGGAATTAGGCTGGAATAGATCTCATACACATTAAGAGAGAAAGGGAGAGAAAGGGGGAGGGTAGCAAATGTCCCTAGATTATTGTAAATAGTGGGCCATATGGCATGCTTCTATTGTCCTGGTGCGTTGCATCAAGCTACCTACCTGTGGTGGATGTAAGTAGTAGGGCTGGTGTTGTTTTGTCCTCTAAGTGCTACTGTGCTGTCGAGTAACAAAATGCTGAAACAGGCTTTTTATGGCAGCACTCTACAGCATGTGTGCCATTTGTATCATCTCAGGTGACCTTTCACCTTTATCAATAAGGGAAAGGGTGAGCCACCTCCAAATTACATTCTTTCGCATGAGGGGATACATGACAATTATCTGTAATTCATGTCACTCCATTACTGACCTGCAGAAAACAGGCCTGGAAATGCAACTGACAAACTCTTAATGATATTCAGCACGAGTTCATGTTTTTAAGCACAAATATCAGTAACCATAAAATGTACACAGCGCTTTTTCTAACTCAAGGATTACTAACTTGTGTTTAATGCGATTAGTTGAGTCCATTTCTAGTTTTGGAGACTTTATTTTTAATCAGCATTTGGATGGATTAATCAACTTAATGGTTAACAAATCTTCCGGTCTAGTTATTAAAACAGATTTTAAATGATCTCAGACGATGACTTTGTTTCACTATTTTTTTTTTATCATTCTGTGTAGGATAACAAGTGTTTGCTATATATCTTGAGCAGGAAAATAGGATTAATGCACTTTAAAATGTATTTTAGTTGCAGGAATCTTTCTCCCTGTATGAAATTACACAAAACACTGATTAACAAATATGTACAACTCTGTGTTTGTTTCTCTGGTAGGTGTCCAGTAATGGGATGTGACGGCCAGGGCCATATATCGGGGAAATACACTTCCCACCGCAGTGCAGGCAGTTGTCCACTTGCTGCCAAAAGACAGAAGGAGTCGTCCATCAATGGCTTGCCCTTTGCCTGGAAGGCCAATAAACAGGAACTGCCCCATTGTCCCTTGCCTGGCTGCAACGGCCTTGGACATGCCAATAATGTGTTTGCCACTCACAGAAGGTGAGGCCGCTTGTACTGCATGTTATCTCTAAACAATGCTGCCGGTCGACACGTTGCATCCTTTACAATAACACCTTTGGTTTTAGTCACTGTCGATGCTAAAGTTTCATCTGAAAATGTCGTTTGTGATCTGCTGAACCAGCTTGTCGGGTTGCCCACTGAACGCACAGAGTATCAAGAAAAAGCACTCAGAAGAAGAGATGACCATCAAACTGAAAGCGAGCAGCGGTGAGCTACTTTGATTTCCTGTGTTCAAGCAACGCCAGTGATTTTTGCAGTATATGACACCTGCGTTTGACATTAGAAACATCAACATTCGCATATTAAACATTACAAATGAGACAATCTTGTGTAACTTAGGTGTTGAAAATAAAGAGGACATTCAACACTTGGATCATGAAATAGAGGAACTGAACGAATCCAACATGAAAATCGAAGCAGATATGATGCAGCTCCAAACCCAGGTAAGTATTTACTCTGGCATTTTTTTTTTTAATTTTATTATTATCATTATTTTTTTTCAAGACAGGTGTTTTGTGTTCTTGGCTCTAGCATTTTGACAAGTTGTTTGTTTTTTTGCCCTGAAAGCAGATTTCATCTATGGAATGTAACCTTAAGACAATTGAAGAGGAGAACAAGATGATCGAACAGCACAACGACAGCCTTCTGAAGGAGCTCGCTCGCCTTAGCCAAGCTCTCATTAACAGCCTAACAGACATTCAGCTGCCTCAAATGGTACAGTAAGCCATGACCACAGACTCTACTCCAACTCATTATATCTAACCTGTCCTGTAGGAAAATGTCATTTTATACAGTATGAATTGTCAATTGTTGCTGTGCTATTTTCACTAATAGTCAAACATGTTTTTGTTGCAGGGACCCATCAGTGAGCATAATTTTGAAGCCTATGTGAACACATTAACTGATATGTACAACAACTCGGAGCATGAATACTCTCCAGAGTGCAAGGCCCTCTTGGATAATATCAAACAGGCTATTAAGGGCATCCATGTTTAAGCTGTACTACCCAGAGGTTTCTTTGACTTGGGATAATGGCACTAGATAGCTCTATTTTACTGAAGAGTGCTGGCCTGGCTGCATGTATAAGACAAGGCTTTTGGAAATGTGTTGTGCATTTCCAGGTAAATACACTGCACTGAGAACATTACCAGCCAGATTTGTGATGCTTTTACTGTTTCTGCATTCACTTGATATGTTTATCCTGGTGAGATTTTTACCCCTCTTGCACTTAATTATTTTGTATGGTTTGCTTGATTTTAATCTGTATGTGATCATGTCATTCTTATATTATTGCTATTTATTATTATATTTGTTCATCAGTGTATTTATTTCCTCGATTTTTATTTATTTCCGGAACTGTAAATGCTTAATATTGAAAAATATGTTCTGCACACTGTAGAAGCACATTCCAATTTCATGGCATACTTTCGCCATCTAGTGTTGAAAACCTATATCATTAGACCCTGAGTTGGATCTCCCTTCAAAGTGAAAAGCAACCAAAATGAGAAATATTTTTAAGCATTGCTTTTGCTTTCTACTCTTTATTGGAGACTGAATGTATGGTAAGACAAAGTGAACACTGAAATCAAAAAAGAAAAATGCAATGCAACTGTACTGTACCCTTTTTTTTTCTTCGTAACCAATAACGTGAACAGCTGAATGCAAACAGGAGGCGACACTGAGCAAAAATGCAACATCAGTGAACTGAATGTCAGATTCTGCTTTGCCACAAGAGAAGTGCAACAAAAATGAAAATCCACTTTGTCAAGATGTCTTTCATTTTTTTTAATATAGATATTAAACTGCCTTCTGTGCACACACTTTGGAGTGTGCATATAGTATGTGCCTAAATGTATATGAATCCATAAAAATATACGAGTACTATGTTTTGTGGTAGGACAGTATTATGTGGATGGTGTCTAATTTATTATACAGTACAATTATTTTCATAGGAGGAAATGTTCCCGATGACTGTTTCAATACTGTTGTCCCAGTAGCTGTAATCTCAGAGTCAGGTTTTGAAATATCACCACTGAGATTGAAAAGTCTGGTGTTTATTTTAAATTTTGCTAGCATGGAGATGAAAAAAAAAAAAAAAAAAACCCCACAAAGGAGTACATTAAAAAAATCAAATAAAATACAACATCTACTCCTGCTTTATCTTAAACTGCTTACAAGCCTTAACATTTCAACCAGTCCTACACTTGGAATATTCTTGTAATGCTTGGGGCAGATTTTAATAGTAGCTATTTCAAAACCGAGCTGACCACCACTACAACTCGCATTTCAGTTTCATTAAATGAAAAAAAAAAAAAAAAAAAAAAAAAAAAAAAAAGAAAAGTAAAAAAAAAAAAAAAAAAAAGCAAAAAGAAATGAAAACATACACAAATGATAGTTGTTGGCTAATCAGTTGTTTGTTTGCATCAATTGCACTTTTGTATTTCTATTATTTTGTATTTTTAGTTCACCACACTGCCCTCAACTTCAACACAAAAAGGAGAAAATCAGGCACCGTCGTCACGTCGATGTAATACATCTCAATTTTACATGAGGTTGAGCCCAAGGAAAAAAAAAACAAAAACATGACACTAATTCATTTGAGCAATACATTTTTCATTTCCACAAAAAGAAGTCAAAGACATGTAGCCTAGTTTCAAAGAAAAAAAAAAAACATAACAGCAAACGAGCCAAATTACAGAAAAACATAAGACCCTATTTTATCCAAATATTCAGTATGTTTTAAGAAATGTAATCTTTTAAAATTGAATCACATTCTAACCTAACAATCCTTTATTTATAATTTCTTATATTTAATTCCTATACCACACATTGTTTGCTCAGGAAGTTTTGTGAATAATATTTATTTTTTCCCTGTTAGTATTTGATGTTTTGTAATGTGAAATGCTTTTTTTGTGGAACGATTAGTATGATATGAAATTGTATTGTATTTTCTTTTCTTTTACATTAAAATGTAATGCTTTTTGAGTTTGGGTAGTTTGTAAATTGAAACTTCCTATTACTTTTACTATTTCATAATAAACAGATATGCGCTGTGTTGTACAGTTTGTGTATGGTAGAAATAAACTTTTCAAATGGATGTGTGATTTCTCCACTCTCCACTCACAGTAAAATGAGGACAGTCACTTACAAGTCAAAGGGATCAACTTTCCTTAGGTATCAGCAGCACCTTGTGGTGAATCTGAGGAACTGCACCTACAACAACAGGAAATGGTCAATGCTAAGGTGTTTAAAGGTTACAAATACAACAAGCAAAGGGTTTTCTTGGCATATAAGACACCATTCAATACCTTTATCATAGAATCTCTCTGCTGTACACGATCTTATAAAAGCAAGAAAACTTAAAGCAAAATCTATTTACAAACTCTGAAATTATGCTTATTGATATTTCAGAACATATTTAAGTTAATGTCTTTTTGCACGATTCAGACTGAAGTAGGGAGTACACAAACACAAACACAGTCCGGGGCCAAATAATAAATGCGAGTTCAATCTGTGGTGGAAGTAAATAACAACACAGACAACATACGAGCCTGCTGGCTGACAAATAAAGTATATTTCCTGATATATAATATGACCCGATTTTCCTGTAGTCTGAGCAGCGTGGGAGTGTTGATGCCCAGACATTAAGTAACTTGATGGCACCCCATCTTCTTGGGTCATGATCTCAGATTGCCCATCTGTTTATCTTGTGTTCTATATCTATATTTTACATTCCAGGATTTTATATTCATGCATATTCTTGGTAGAACCCAGTGAGTTCATGTTCAGTGACCATACTCTTTTACATTTAACTACTAGTTTAAAGATAACACACTGTTCATTTCATAAGTAGCTATATAAAAGGCATGAGTGGCCTCTTTCTACTCATGTGATGTAACTGTATACCACTTAAAGGTAATGTACACAAGCATACAGAGGTCACATCTGCAGTATTTTGCTACCGCAGCTTGTTTGTATTCTACAATTACATGTGTTTGCATCATAGACTGAGATATTTTTAGGCATCCTTAAATCAGAAATATTTTAATGCACAACGAACATTGCACCTGGCATAAAATCTACAACTGATCAGTTAAATTAGTGATCCAAATATAAAAAATCTTACTCATTTTGGTAATTTTAGCTCTTCCCATCCCTAGAGTCCTGGCTGAGTCTCTGGTTTCACGTGTCACCCAAAGTTAAGGCAAGTCATTACTGGAGTGATGATGCTAATATTGTTTTCTTAAACATGTCCAGCTGACAAGTAATGTTGCGTACATATTTATCTGGAGACTTGAATTATCTCAGATGAACCCAGCAGACTGAATCCTTTTGTATTTTGTACTCTTAATGGCTTGTGTTGTAAGCAGGGCCGAGCACCTCAGTGTTACGTAATTAAACCACAAACTGAGGAAGTAAACAAATTCATCACCTTAGAAGACAACGTGCAGCAGAGGAACAGCTCACACTGCAAAACCTGATCACGTATTTCACCACAAAAAAGAATTTATGCAAACAGATAGTGAAATCAACACATTCCACTCTGAATGCTGATGGATTTTCAAAGCCATTTTGGCAACCGATCACGCAGAACATGTTGTGTTGTAAAAGAAATTTGGCTGAAGATGCTGGTGAAATGCCTGCTAATCTTTTGCTTTAAATATGTGTTCACTATTCTTGCCATGGATGTGAAATAACTAGTGATTGATGTTCAGTTGAGCATCTAACTAATATCTCAAACACCTCCACAGACTGAGCAGATGTATTAGTTTCAGGATTAAACTTTCATAACTTAAACTTTGTAGTATTCCCTTAAAATGTGGTATCTTAATAATATTTAGTGTGTTAATAACTGAGGTGAAGCAAGTTAAACTAAAGTGTACAATAATAATAATAATAAAAAAAAAAGCATGGTGAGTGAAAGACGACCAGTACAGACCTGTGCTCATCTGCTGACCACAACTGTGTCCTTAATAAACCTGAAGATCCATTCCAACTTTTTCAGACCAGGCAAGAAACCAGATGTAGGCTAAATATAAGCCTTTCCTTCGGGGAAAAGTAGGAGGTTACAGGTAAGTTTTCAGGTTCTTTCCAATTTTAGGTTAAAAACACAGATAAGACAGATGTTCTTAAAAAAGACATGGGACAGATGAATGAATTTAAACGTTTAACACTCTGCTTTTATATTTACTTACCTTATTTGCTAACACGTTCTTTTTCACTGACACAGTTGGCTTTGGATGTAGGATACATTTCATTTTATGGTATGTGGAGATGCTGCCAGGTTAAAATGGACTTACATTCTACTTATATAAATAGAGCAAAGTGTTTTTTTTCTCTGATTAATGTGTAATGAGTTATGAAATTAAAATATACTCAATTAAATAGATAGGTAAATAGATAAATATAGATAGATAGATCTGAGCAACAGTACTTCCCTCTATCGACATTTTCAGACCACGTGACCTGTGTTTACATCCTCGTCTCAGCTGTTCTTTCTTCTTCCACTTCGCCACCGTCGCTCGCCGCCACTACTTAACCCGTTCACCAGTTCAGCCAGATAGTTGTCCCTGTTAACTAGTACTTAGCATCCAGGTGGTGACTGAGACTGGTGCCGTCTGAAAGTCATAGTCCGTCGCATTGCACAGACGAAGTGCACCCAGTTACAAAGAGTGAGTTAATGCGACACGACACTGTGAGTATCTGTAATTTCTCCAAAAGGTAAATGGTTTCTGTGTGACTTTGGCCTGTTGTGTCGTCGACAGCCCTTGTTTGTGATGTCTTTGTTAGTTGGATGTAATGTGGCAGAGCAGACTGGTGCTCTGTTGTTGTGCTAACTGAGTAACGGCAGGATAAAGAGACGAGCTTACCTAACCTGCTTTGTCTCTGTTTTGATGATGGCGCACTCAGGCCCACAAAAGCTAACACTAGCTCGGTTTATCACAACTCCCACGGCGTTACTCCATAACACACGGCTATTCACTCTTTGTTCTGTGTATAAACCAGCCTTTCAGTATATAACAGTTTCCCCCCCAAAGTTTGCACTATTAGCGTATTTTGGTGCACACCGTCTTCCATTTTGTTGTCGCGTGCACACAACAAAAAAGGGGCTTCACAAACGCTCGCAACACAAAGAGACCTCATGTTTGTGTTTTGACGTTAACTTTTCGCTTGTTTTTTTCCGCAGCTCTTAGTAAAACCTTCACGGCTAATATTCCAGTTTCTTCTGAGCAAACCGGTTTGGCTAGTTGCTGCTAAAGATTGAGGTTAATCGCACTGCAGAGAGCTGGTCAGCAACTGCGTTTTTGTCGACAAGTGGGAACAAAAGCTTGACAAAAGACACGCAGTCGTCCTCAGTGGTGTCAACCTGAGCATAAACCAGCTTAATTCACATACATTTGTGATAAATGTGTACCGGTTAGATTCGGAACTGGCTGTGATTAATAACGGTTGACAACATTTCGTGAAAACGGTGTTGTTGTTTTGCTTCGCCGTCACACGCAGTGCGAAGAAACTGTTCAGCTATCTGATTGGCTGATGGGCAGCCGTCTGTGTGGCAACTGCGTCACGTGACCATCCGGTCCACTGATTGGCTTCATCAGGTGTCAGTTGTGGGACCTTAGGCACATCTGTACACAAATCCATCACCACTGAGATGCGGGCATATTTGTAATGGAAAGCAACACCTGTGGAGTCACTTCATCTGTAAAGGCGAGGTGTCAGCCCATTTTATTAATCCACTTCACTTTATTCATAAATGAGCACGAGTAACATTTTAAGAGATCACCAGAATAAAGTGATTAAATGTGGTTAATACACACAGTAGCAACATTATGATTTTGTTTCCGCAATTAAACATCACAAACTGGAACCAATTTGTTCTGACCCAAACTTTTTCAGATCAGTTTCCAAGAATGAAAGTCTTTTTTTTTTTAAGGTCAGCAAACACACTTCATATACAGAAACGACTTCCGTATTAAAAGAACACACTGCATATAAGAAAAGAAATGCTAGAGGGAAACACTGCAAATACAGAAAAGTGCTCTAAGAAAAGAGTGCTGCAGAAACTAAAACAAATGCAAAAAGAAAACGCTGCACATCCACTCATACAATGGAAGTGCTCCAGGCCTCCAGGGGCAGTAATGCATTTTCACCTGAGAGACAACAGCAAGAAGAATAGCCTAGTTTTTTTTTTGTTTGTTTGCTTTTCTTTCTTTCTTTTTATTTTTTAAATAAATCTTTATTGAAGATACAAAACATTAATAGTTTTAAACAAATATCAAGATGCCAAAAAGACAAATTGTTCAAAAAGATAAGTTAACATAATGCAAAGGCTTACAGAAACAAAAATAAAATTAAAAATAATAGATTAATTCAGTCCATTTTGAAGAGTTGTATATATACTGTCTGGGTTCATTCATTCCATGAAGTGAACGCTGTTATATGGTGCAATTTCTCCTCAGTTTTCAACTGACATTTTTATTCTTCCATAAGAAGAAGCCCAGGAGCTGACAATGCCAGGACCTTCTTATTGCTAGCCATTCGTTTAATGAATACAACAACAATAACCCTACTAACCCCTACGACTACTTAACACTATCTTCTGACAATGTCAGACTGATGATGTCATGTTCGAAGTATGTAAATGCATTTTGAAATGTGATAACAATTTTTATTACGTTTAGATAGAATGAGGTTTTCAATTTTAGACAGAAAAAAAGAAGAATGCACACAATGAAAGAACAAGTGTAAAGTGTTTTCAGGGAGAAGAACAGTTTATGGTTAAAGGACTGAAGTGATGTTTGATGTGAGCGAACACACAGAGATGTAAAGGTTTGTTTCTCAGGTGAAAACTCAGTGCTGCCCCTGGAGGCCTGGAACACTTCTCTTGTGTGAGTCAATATACAGCTTTTTCCCCCCCCTCCTTGTATTTGTTTTAGTTTCTGCAGCACTCTTTTCTTACAGCGCATTTCCATATTTACAGCCCTTTTTGTTTTTACAGCACATTTCTGTATTTGCAGTGATTTCCTCTAGCATTTGTTTTCTTATACGCAGTGCGTTCTTTTAGTATATAATAGAATTAAGTCATTTCTGTATATGAAGCTTATTTGCACCTGTCGGCCACCATTGTTTTTTTTTACCATTATACTTCATGCAATTGCCTAATTTTATATAATTTTCATTTAGTGTGCATTTAGTGCATAATTTTAGTCTTGTGGTATCTTTTGTGTCTTGTCACACCATTGTTTCAGTTTGTCTTGTTATATCTGTTGCCTCCCCTCTGGTTTTCACATACCATCTCAATACAATATAATTTCCTCTGACAGCTATAGAGCTGTGTACTAGTCTTTTTTGAAACTGAATAAAAACATCTGATAATGAACACCCTGAAAAGTCAGCAATGGATACTTTCTCACACACTTATTTGATTATATATTTAGTTTTTCCACCTTTTCAAATTCTTCTTAATCTTTCCTTCACAGTAGATGTATTTCTCAACAGTTTTTACAAGCAGCATTAGTCAACAGAAACTTGCTCCGAATTCTTCACTCAAAAGTAAATATTAATTGAAAACAGATCAGTTTCATGAGTGCAGATGAGATATTATACAAACTATTAGTATCAGTTGAACTTGTCTCTGATAGTGTCCATTCATTTCCACTGAAATTAGTGATTTTGAGGGACAATAATAGTTATAAAATAGTAAGTTTGATGTTCAGCGATCCATATTTATTAACTTTTCTTACCTTATTTCTTATCTTTTATTGCAGCTATCTATTAAATTAGTGTTTCTTCATTGTTTTCAAATGGTGGAGGACATTCCAGTCTGTGAACACACACTTCCATTTTCATTCCTCCAAATACCACAGTGAAAATGTAAAAGTTTTGATATTTACTCATATCTTCCAACCTATTGATATCCTATGTCGTGACCTTTTAATAGGAGGTGTGTTTCAGGTTCCTATTAGAACTGTGGAGTTTTCTTTAGAGGTGATCTGTGTGTCATATACACAAAGATAGGTCTACTTTTCAGAATCCACTGCTTTCATATCTGATGTAACCTCTTAAAAACAGAACAGTACCAGTGTAACCCATAAATCTTGATGGGAAAATTTTTCAGTTAGAAACAGGCCTAAAGTAGAATATCAGTGGAATATTATCAATTACACAATACCTCAATGTTAGCATATTGAACTATTAGGAATAATAGTGGAATAATATCATACATACAAACATACTCCTTATTTGTAGTCAAAATGCTTTACCATGCCATCTTCTTTTCTGTAGGCTAGTTGATAGTGTATTCTGTATTTTCTGACACAAAGGCTCCATTTTTCACTGTATGATATATATCAGTCTCAACAGTTCAAAGATACTGACCGCCATCCACATAAATCCCTCTCCAGTTTCCATTGTGAATTTTTGACAGCTTGACACCATGTCATTGTGGTTCAGAAAGAAAGAGACAAGACTGTTTTAGTACCCTGCAAAGCACAAGGGGGAAAAAAACTAAATTAGAAATGTAAACACAGAAAAGTGCCTCTAGGCAGAAGTGTAGATGCAGCGCTTTATGGGGAATTAAAGTGGAGTCTTTCTACACCTCTTGAAGCTCTTTGGTTGATCTTCACACATTCCCCCTCATTACTGAAAGTCAAGACACACTTGAGGGAAAGTTATCAACTTAGGACACATTTACAAAAAAACAGCGTAATAGAAATATGATTGAAAGTAAGCAGATTATAATGACTGGTTCAACCGTTTTGCATGTAATTGCGTATATAATGAGCTAATGTCTTGGTGGGTTAGAGGAGTCAATGTAGAAGCAGGTTTTGATTAAGATAAATAGTTGACAATGTTGAAACAACAGACAGTTAGATATGATTATTTGCAGGAATGGCAGTGAAGTAGCGGTTTGATGAAAAGAATAAAAGATGTTTTTATTGCACCACAGGTCATTGGATGATACAGAGTGAGTTTTATTTGACTAAAGCTGCTTTGTTTTAAAGCAGTCGTGCACAGCTTTTGTTTTCATACCTGTTGTTTATGCTACTACCTGTTTGAGTCAGTACAATTACCTTCAACATCTGACGCAGATTTCATCAGATGCTTTGTTGTTTCAGGTTGAGTTAAATTTCTACTCATCCACACGCCGTATGACACCGATCCATGCACTGTGCGCAGGCACGGTGGGTAGTGTAAGACAGAAGACTTGGAGAATAATAATAGAAACAATCGGGACTCCTTTTTACATTTTGGAAATCAGTTTGAGGCCAGTGTTTTTAAACTGCACAAACCCTACACCCACATGGAGTCAGCTGCTTAAACGCCTCTGCGGTCGTCTTCCTCGGCTGCGGTGGGGTAATTACCGCAGAGCTGAGAAGTAGTCAGCCACGCAGACAAAAAAAAAAAAAAAAGTCCACCTCAAATGCAGTTGAATGCATCATAAGGTTGTGAAGCAGCCGGAAGATGTCAAACTGAATTTAAAACTGTGTGGGTCGCTGTGGTGATGGGAAGAATATTCGTAGAAAAGAATTGTTTTTTTTCCATGTAGGAATGAATTTTATATAGCTAACATGTAATTCATTAAGATCAAATCACTTTCTCACATAAATCATACTCTGTAGTAAAATAACATGACCTTTTGGACACACAGATGCATTACCATCTAAACATGTTGCAGTAGAAGCACATTATATGTAAATAAGATCAGAAGTCCCTCATATTTATTAAAGTCAATCATTTGATAGGTTAATGTATGTATTGTGTAAAACGATGATGTATTGCTGTATAATTTTTTCTGACCCTCTCGCCTTTGAGAGCATGAATTTGCTTAATAAATGCATGTCTATCTGCCCTATGAAATATATAATGAAACATTCTGTAAAATGTTTGCCCTGTAGTATACATTAGAAAAGAGGTCAATAGGTCACCAAAAGGATGAATGTGAATGTGCAGGGTTTTTTTTTTTGTTGCTTTTCTAAGTTCAGGATTGTACAGTTATGTGTACTATACAATTTTGGTACTAGAGAGAAAACATCAGGGTATGACTTAAAGACAGTGTTAAGAAAATTTGCACTGTAATGTCCTTCACATGACTGTATGGTTGGGCTGCATTACAGGGCACAGGTTTCTATTTTGAGTAACATAATGCAGTTCCTTCAGCTGCCTCTTGTTATAGAGAAATACTCCAGTGGATTTGACTTCACTAATATGTTCCATCTAGATACTTTTTGGAGCAAAACGTCTGCACGTGTATGCATACAAAATGAGCATTTGTGGAATACGCTTAGATTTGACATTCCAGATGGTTTATTCTGTGTAGGTGAATGAATATCCCCTCGCAGACACACCTCATTAATTAAAGGTTTTGTCCTTCAGTTGTCATTTAAAGTGAACAGTCTAGTTTTTTTTTGCTTTGTTTCTGCAGTGAATGCTAGACAAAGCACTTGCACACCCAGTTCAGGCAGTGACATTTTATAGGCAGAATTTAGATATACTCCTATCAGCATGGGAAAATGAGTCACTGCAAATGTTTGTCTGGCTGCTTTAGTTTGAAACATGAGTCACTGTTCATAAATGAATATATCACTGTAACAACCATAATGTTCAGTGTAAATATTTTCTGTATATTTCCATGTGAAATCCGATTACAGACGTCAAATGGTCACTTTACCTCAGGCTGCCTGTTGATGCACAGCCATGTGTACGTCTGCTTGGCCCAGACAGGCTCCTGGGATTTAGTTACATCAGTGGCGTTGATCTCGTGTTGCTGAAGGATCCGCTATGTGTTCCGTCATCCTGTCCAGTACGGTGCCGCTGTCACAGCAGCCAGTCAGGACCTAACAAGGCAGCGATGCCAAGGGTCAACGTGAGGACATGATGTGTCCTAGGTTGACCAGCTGAGTCCTGTTTACAATGAGTCATTTTTATATATGAGTATCAGTGTCACTGCCACCATGTGAGGAGCTTCACTGTTGCAATACGTGTTATGAACTAGCTAGTGTTTTTTGATTTAAATGGTTTTTGTTTGTCTTAAAGGTATGAGTGAATAATAGCCCCTGTTTCAAGACTGTGCAGATCATGATTTGTGAGACTGCACAGCGGTGCCCGAAAGCAATTTGCTTGTAGAATACCTCGCCTGACCCATTTTCTTGAATTTCTTTCAACTGTAGGAAAGTGAAAAGACAATGCATTACTGAGAGGGCAGAGGGGAAAACGGGGATAAAAAAAAAAAAAAACACACTGCTATACAATCAGTGATGGTGAGTGAATCAATGATTCTTTTGCCTGAAAGAAAGAGCTGATGGAAATTTACCCTAGGAGCCCCACCACTACAAAGTCACCTCTGAATTTAATCTTTATTAGCTGAGTCAGATGTGGAGATGCTGAGGAGGCAGAGAGAGAATTCAAGACTCGTCTGCCTCGCTTGCATCTCCAGCTTTGTGGCAGCAGGAGGATTTTTGTTATCAAAGCATCTCTAAAATGCAGTGTCCAGGATGCAGTATTTTATCGTTACAGAGCATTATTGTGATTCATCCTCAACACAAACTTGGACTTGCATCACATTTCATAACCCTCAGGACTCCCCTTAAATATAAACACTGTCCTCTTGTTCTTTAACTGCGTATGGCCTCATTCTTAACATGTACAGACAGTTCAACCAAAGAACAGTTATTAAAATATGCTTGACTTAGTGAAGGAATTCAGAGCTTTAACCAGAGGATAAAAAGCAATAAACTCAGAAGGGACCTGACCTTCATTATCATCTTAATGCCAGGTTTTGGTCTGTATGTCACAAAGTGCAAATTAAACCTTTAAAAAGCCTAAAAATATTGCATGAACTGTAAAACTTAAAGTTCAAACAAAATGTATTTGGACAATGTGTGTATGCCTGGTGGGATTATTATAGAATTGAGGAAATGTAAATTAGTAGATAGACCAGCGCATTAGTGTTTTGTTTTGTTTTTTTCCTTTTTTGCATCATTCTCACTTAAAGTATAAGATTTTCAGGCGATTCTTAAAACTAGATGAAAGGAAACCAATTAAACAAACCACTCTAAAATTTTGACCTCATTCATTTATTTATTGTGGTCCTAAAATATTTAATATTCTAAAATGTAAATATTTAATATTAGATCATTATCCTTTATAAATAAATGAATAAGTTAGAATTTTTTGTTTTCTTTGTTTAATTGGGTTCCATTTATCTAGTTTTTGGACTTACTTGAAAATATGGTCATGTTTTAGGTCATATTTGTGCAAAAAAAAAAAAAAAAACAGGTGAAAACTCAGCATTTATCTTTTAATGTGACTTGTTAGAAGACTTATTAAACAGTGTGTAAAGTGCAGAAATGTTTGCGCCGCAAAATTTTAAAGACATAAGCTGAATTTGAATCCTTGACAACAAAAAACTAATTTTCCCCTTTTTTCAGTAGCACAAATGAGGAACATCTGATGCAGAAAAGCAATTAATATTCTGAAAGCGGAAAACCAAGAGGTCACGTTGAAAAGCTGTTCTATTGAATTTCTACAGAAAATCACAGATGGTCAAACAGTTATTTCCAAAGCTGTATATATTATTGTTTTCTGAGTCTGGATTGTTATATTGAATCTGCTGAATACCATCACTACATTTGGAACAGAGGTGTTGATAAATACAGTCTTTAAAGTTAGTATCTTGAGGGGGATTCATTTAATAAAGTATGATATCATTTATTGCATTCATTGTCCGGTCATTTTATTGTCATCTTCATACTTTTAATCCAGACACATTTGCACTGATGGAAGGAGATTAACATAATTTTACTAGTGCCATGAGTAGAAATCTGCACTTGACTTGCAGATTTAACAAGATGGGTTTTTTTTCCCCGCCAGGCAGATTTCTCTAACATGTTTTTTTTTTTTTTTTTTCTTCTTCGTATGTCTCAGGCCATTTGCCGCGTGGACATGACTGTTGTCTGAACTGACACTAGAGGAGTCACAGCGGCAGGATCCCTCAGCAGGCTGTTCATCTCCATGACACTCTGAGGAGGAATCACTCATCCTGAGTACGAGTTCTGCCCTTGTGTTTCTCATTTCTGTTTCGCCATGGGGGGAGCTGTGAGCGCCGGCGAGGACAATGATGACCTCATTGATAATCTGAAGGAGGCCCAGTATATTCGCACAGAAAAAGTTGAGCAGGCTTTTCGGGCCATAGACCGCGGAGACTACTATCTGGACGGCTACCGGGACAGTGCCTACAAAGACTTGGCGTGGAAGCACGGCAACATTCACCTGTCTGCTCCGTGTATATACTCAGAGGTGATGGAGGCCCTCAAACTGCAGCCAGGACTTTCTTTCCTAAATCTGGGCAGTGGAACAGGCTACCTGAGCACAATGGTTGGCCTCATCATTGGTAAGTGCACCCGGACCTGTTCCATGGTTTTGTGTTTTCAGTCTGTTGGAAGTGTAAAATCCATTTGTATCAGAGCATGATCATGTCAGCAATTTGTAATATGTAATGTTGTAACAATGATCTGTTGATTTTGATCTGAAGGTAAATCTTCTTCTGTTGTGTGTGTGTGTGTGTGTGTGTTTTTTTTGTTTTTTTACAGGGCCCTTTGGTGTTAACCATGGAGTTGAGCTCCATAAGGATGTGGTTGAATATGCCAGAGAGAAATTGGATGATTTCATTAAGAATAGTGACAGCTTTGATAAGTGAGTACAAGATGTGTTCTATTTGTGTATTTGTCAACAGTTTACTCATGTGAGCCTTAAAGGGATAACTCGGGATTTTTGACATGAATCTGTATTTCATCCCCGTCATCAGTGTAGTACATCCACACTGACTTACCCCCGACAGT
>JAPSES010000030.1:5580855-5592642 GCA_029822895.1 Maxillicosta whitleyi | reverse complement strand
CCCCCCCCCCCCCCCCCCCCCCCCGCCCACACCTTGGGAGGCTACGATGCTACATTTCTTCCCTTGCGGTGTGTTTCTCAGTGAAAAGTTGTACCTTTTTCATCTATTTACAAGTCCAAAAAGATAAAATATTCCAAAAATACACCATGGCTGATCTGATTCTTCTGGATTGGTCCACAGAATAAACGATGAAAAGAGCACGAGGATATGAGCTATCTAGTAGTCTCTGGTGCACATCAAATTAACAAATGCCTTAATCCCTACAAGTAATCCCTTAAGTAATCCCCGTAATTCATAATTCTTCAAGTTCATTTCAATGTCAGTGTTTATTTACATAATCAAGTTTTTAGGGGAAAATGTTATAAACATTATGGAAGGTGCACTTTTCTAATCAGAGTGGTTCGGTCAGATTATGACTGTTATTTTTCATCCGTACAAAGAAACACAATCCAATATCATCCTGAAGACCTGAAAATGTGAATATACGGTGGTAAATCACTCCATCTATCCTGCATATTCTACCAGAAAACATCCGTCTAATCAAATTGACTCACAATGGCAATTCTTTTGTATTGCAAGATCAGACCGATGTTACGTTGAGCTTTAGTTCGACTCTTAAGAAAAGTTCAGGGAAAATAAATTTACTTCAAGTACACAAATATATGGAAATAAGAAAAGCATCCCCATACTTCAACAATGCTATAACCAGTGTCTGTAGATATTCTTTTATAGAAGTTCAAGTGATGTGGAAAAGAAGCTAAAATCTGTTTGTATTTTTCGGAAACTCCACGTAACTGGGAAAAGAACTGCTTATTCTTTGTGATGTGTTCATTTTAAGGATGTCTGAGAGTCAAGAAAAGGACAAAATTTACTTTAAAAACATTTCTGAATTACACGTTTTGTGTCCGTACAGTCTTACATCCGTTAGGTTTCCCCAAATCCACGTTTCTTTCAATATCGATCCAATATCAAGCTTGTCTTTTTAGGCTTTTTTAACAGCAGTTTCACAGTTGTTCTTAGCCGTCCTCCATAATTTCAGATCTTTAAGTCATCTCCCCCAATGTTTTAGGCCACGGTCATGAGCAGCGTCTTTTTTCAGAAGAGGTCCTCGTAGAGCAGCAGCTGTCAAGTGGCGTATTTGAGCTTAGGTGTCTGTGAATTACATGAGATACTGGACAGAGAAGGAATCCCAGTGGTCGTTGCGGTGCCTTGGCTTTCCACGAACATCGGGTCCAAGCAAGCAACTTTGGCAGCGAAAAAAGCGTGAATACAATGAAGCACGGCAAAGAGGTTAGAGAACTCCAGCTCCTGCAAGAAAAAAAAAAAAAAAAATCAATACTCAAGTCATTTGCAAGTAATTCTTTTTCTATAACCTTGTTGTTCCTTCACAAACAGCCTTTAATGTGGCTTAAAGTTAAATACCTTCGCTTCGATAGATTTGGAGTCTTGATTTTGGAAGAGAAACTTGATCTTGCTTTTCCCATCATCAGATGATCCTTTAAGCTGGGAGAATTTGTATCTCCACAGAACTGCCTGGGTTTGGAACAGCACACACATTACATGACTTTATATTCAACATTAACCCATAAAGACCCAGTGATATTCAGACCCATTCAGTAAAGCTCAAGTTAAACCCGGTTTTAAGCTCTTATTAAATTAATTTGCTAAGAGACAAAACTATTTTGTTACACTTTATCAGGCTTATGTTGATTGTTGTTTCTTTGTAAATGAGCAGCAAAAAGAAATCCAATAAAATAAAAGTCACAATCACTTCCTCTAATCTTTGTAACCACTTGGTGATTAGGTGTTTTTTTTGTTTTTTTTTGTTTTTGCAGAGGTGTGTGTTTTATTGTATCGAGTAGTGTGGGATCATAGTTTACCTATAAAGACCCGGTGTGACCTTTGTGACGGTTCACAAATGAATTATCCTCTAGATTTAACTTTACTTAAGTGATTCATCATCATTTATTGTAATATTATCCTCTGTGTTTTGCATTGTTTCATTAAAAATCTGGTATTTTCCTATATTTCATTTACTCATCATGTAGATGTTCATAAAAGCTCAGATTAAAGTTGAGGGTTATTTTATCAAAAATGAACAGAATCAAAGCTTTACTGTCTGTCATCATATTAGGACACAGCATTAACATGACGAAATCCAAGGTGCTTTTCAGGTCAGTTCAAATCAAGCTTAACATAAAAGAAAACATATACTTAAGCTAAAATAAAGGTAGATGAAACAATTAAAAGCAGCTGAGGCAATTCTTTCATTATCCAAGACAGTGTTTGTCAGCTTTTGAGTTGGGACCTCATGTGGGGTCACCTGAAATTTCTAGTAATTGATAAAATAAAAAACTTCCTACTAAAAAACATATGGTGAGTTGACAGAGACAATCACATGCACAAAAGACAAACTGTGAAGCTGAAATTGAAGCATCGTGGTTCTGTTTATGTGTCACATGTTCATTGTGGTTGGTTTCAGATGCTGCAGCTCTTTCATAATTCATAGTTTAGTTATTGTATGTTCAGTATTAATTATCATCCTTGTAAATACAAACTGGACTTAATGTACATAAACTGAAGGAAAATAAAATTCTGACTTTGTGCTGTAATCTGAACCTGGCTTTTCTGCCTCTGTCCATAATAATATGCATTATATAGTCTAAAATTAACATTTATTCGCAACATAGTACAGCAAACTATTACATGTTCAAAAACTAATTAATTTTAGCAAAAAAAAATGACTCATTTTTTAGTGTCTGGGCTCGCCACAAAGGTGTGATGTTAAAACGGCGTCATGAGCCAAAAAAGATTGGAAATCATTGATCTAAGACAAAATAAAAGTGTCTAGACAATAAAAACACACACCTAAGAACACTTAACAATATTAAAGCAGATGTAAACACAGCATAACAAAAGCTTAATGGTGATATTTAGATGAATAAATAGGTATAAACACAGAAATTGGAAGACTTTTTCAGCAAAATATATCATTAACTGAATATAAGCCAAGTGTCTCCATCCTCTGTCACCGGTCCAACTCCATGAGTTTTACTGGTGGATTAATGTTGTAGAAGATGATGGTGTTTCCATAGTAACTATAGAGCCTCTGAACATCCAAATGGCCTTGAGAAGATGACAAAATGCATTTTACACCAATTATTTACATGTATTGACAGGACTCGTGGATCAGCAGTTATTTAACATTTCAGATCAGTGGATGCTTTTGGTCGCAGGTGGATGTTTGAGTCTTTATGGGTTAAACAGCAAAAACCCAACTATGTACATATGTCTATTTGTGATTTCCTGTGCTACTATCTTATGAATAATTTATGTTAAAATCCACATGGATCCGGTGAGAAATGGAGCACGTCAGCAGATCAAGCAGGTCCTGGTTGTTGAGCCATTTTAACTTGTTTTTTTTTTTTGGGTTGGGGGGGTTTGTTTTGTTTTGTTTTTTTTACCAGTGGGAAATTTAACAAGCCACTGCAATTTTGCCTGAAATAGCAGAGCTTCAGCGATTGAATTAAGTGTTGAAGTGAATAAACAAAAGCTGCACATTAAGTCAGTTTCCAGACTCAGCTGTACCACAACAGTGTCTAACTCTTACTTCCACTTCACCTCTCAACACCCACATGATTCAACCTGCCATAAAAATCATGTTCAATACAACATAACCTGGGAGTCTAGCAGTGTTTTTACACCTGGACAAACAATAGAGAAATATTTTGTGTTCGACAGAAAAAGGGAGTCACCTCTGTGTTCATCAAACTGAGTCACATTGACAGAGGAGATGATATCACTGTGTCCTTTATGTCAATCATAATCTTTTATTATCATCCCTATCGTGTCCTATTTCTATCATAAAGTGTGATGAGTCTGAAACGCTAGAGTCAAAGTTCTGTTATTGTTGTTTTGCTGAGCGTTCACATCCAAAATCATTGGATTTATTCATTTAGGTTGATTTAAATTGACCTCATTTATATATTGTGTGATAATAATATTATATACAGTCACGGGAATTAACTCCTGCATGTATCATGTGACTAAAACAGACAGAAAAGAAAACATAGAATGTCTAAAAACACTGTTTTTGGCAGTTTAATGTTATTGATATTGATGTAAAAATGTTTGGTTTTTATCAAGAAAACATGGAAAATAGATAGATATCAGCTCTGAAATTAAATTGTTATGAGCTATTTTTGTTGTTATTATTATTATACCTTTAGTTGTACCAGGCATTTAAATGAACAAGAAATTGAAGAATACAAGGGTGGTCTAATGTTTTTTTCTGTGACTATAGATACAAAATACCTACATAAGAATAAGATAAGAATAAGAAGATAAGAATACACTGTCAGAGGTTGGATTGTTTTTCAGTTATCTGATCCTATTACTTTCTTTCAATCATTTTTTTTTTTTTTTTAATAATCTCTGTTTAATCTATCTGAGATCATGGAACCATGCTTACAGATGAGCTAATATATTCAACTATATTAATAGTGTTTTTAATAAAATAATCCCTTTCACTGAATAAAACAGGTTTCTCTGTTGAAAACAACTGATATGTTGTATGAACAAAACTCAAATACAGGCCTAATCTAGTTTTATTCTTGTCTTTATACATTTTAATACCTATTTAAATGTCATATATCTTAGCTTTCTTCAGTATAAATTAAGTGGAGTTTACTTCAGTGTTACTTTTTTCCCCTTTTGAACACAAATATTCCTATCATCATGCCATTTCTGTTCTTTACATTGCCAAAACAGGTGTGTTAGTTTAGTTTGAAAGCTTATAAAATGTAATTGTTTTTGCATCAATGCATTCTGTCCACAATGAAACAGCACACAACTGACACAAAATATAAGAAAGAAACAATGTCACGAAAAAAAATGATGAAAAAGATAAAATCAGACAAAACTGAAGTAAAAAAGATTGGATGAGATGAAAATTCCAAAAGAAAACCACTAGTCTGTGATTTCTTTATTCTGTGCTTTGTTAAGTTTATTACATTTAAAATTTTAAAAAAAAGACATCAACCGAAAAACTGCCTAAAAGACGGAGAACAAAAACAGCTGCTAACTTCTAGCCTTTCAGTCCATTTTACTTACCACTTTTTCACATTTTTTGATCGATATCTTTTTAGTTTTCTCAGTATAATACAAGTGCAGTGACGTAAGCATGTGTGTATCAACTGTAAGTGTACACAGGAAATATAAGAGTGTTAAATAATCAGTGTCAGTGTTAAATATAGAGTGTTGGATTAACACCACATTGAATTAAAATAACACTGTGTGGTGTTTTTGTTAAAATCATGTTGTTAAATCAGGGTGTTGAAAGTGTTAATTTTACACCGCATAGTGTGGACACTTTAGAGGTGTTAAATTAACACTGGCGTATTTGCTGTGTAGCACCATAGCAAAACAAAACAAAACAAAACAAAACAAAACAAAACAAAACAACAGACTATACATAAAATAATCCCTCCTCTTTTACTGCCACTGCTCCATACATAGTAAAGGATCATTTTCACAACAGAAACCTACACTAGGACTAAGTACCAAGGGTGCAGCGTTGTTAAACTGCACCTACGCATCAAACATTTACAGCAGGGGTCTCAAACTCAACTTCCCAGGGGGCTGCTGGAAATAGAGTCTGGGTCCGGCATTAAACAAAGGGTTTCTTTACTTCACTCACAGCTGATAACATGCACATTTTGATAAACTCTCCCTCTTTAAATGCTTTCCAGCTCTAGTAATCATCTCACTCACCGCATAACTAACTTCCACTGCTGCTTCATTCTCTTTACTTGCTTTCTTGAATAAATCTTGTTTCCTCAATAGATATTTTTTTTTTAACACTGGCGACACGGTTCTTTCTCATCTTCCTGGTATTTTGTAAACTTCTCAGCATATGTAGTTGAGTGATTACGTCACATGGTGGCACGTTTCTGGACGTTTCAGACATGACTGGAACTGGATGATGGCAGATGTTTAATGTCCAGAATGTTTCAACAATGTCATGAGACTGTCTAGGGTAGCCCATAAGTGATAAAAATAAATAGAATAAAAGTGTGGTAAGACTGAGCAGACAGGTGTGTTTGAGAACTACATGTGTGTTGGTGTGGGCCGCACTAACGCTAAACTGTGGTGTCAAGGAGGGGGCCACAAAATATCATCCAGTGGGCCACGAGTTTGAGACCCCTGATTTACAGGCTCTAGAATGGTTTTAGGAATGGACGCCACACTTTCTGGAACTTCACATTTGATTACTGAACTGAGTATCTAATTTTTTTCAGTCTTAAAGGGATAGTTGTGTAGTTTGGACATGAATCTGTTTGACACCCCCGTCATCAGTGTAGTACATCCACACTGACTTACCCCCGACAGTGTCTTGTGAGCCCAGTTCTGGTCCGGTTTTGGTTGAAAACAAAAGTAGTCCAGCAAGTTTGTGGGGGTCACTAAAATAAAAGGTTTGTCTTCTAAAAACAGCATGTGCTCAAAAGAGTGATTTACCTGCATCACAAACCAATGTCCATAAAAAGTCACACATCATAATCACTTGGCCCTACTTTCTCTCTCTTCGTATCCCTCCGCGCTGCCGCAAGATGACACTAGTCTACCTGTTTCACTGCTGAAAAAAGTTGTTGACTAGTGCACAGCAGTCAGTAACATGACAGCGCACTGATAGGAAATGAGAGAAAGTCGGGGGTAAGTCAGTGTGAATATACTACACTGATGACGGGGATGTCATACAGATTCATGTCAAAAATCCAGAACTATCCCTTTAAGCAGGATATAATGTCATCCAACCACGGCGCATGAGTGGGAGGGAAAGCATCCCTCCACCTGAACAGTCGAGCCAGAGCAGCAGCAAAGGATAAAGTGTGTTGTTTTTCTGTAGGTGTTTCACCTTCCACGATCCCATATGAGCAGTCAAAAGGTTTGGTTCTGGTTTGATGTTCAACCGCTGAGAAAGTGTATGAAAGATTTCCCTCCAATATTTGTTCAGGTTTGAACAGAAGAGAGAAGCTTCTGCGTGTTTGCATTTGACACAGAATGGACTCACTTATATTTAAGAAAAGAAGTTGAATCATTATTTCCACCTTTAACAGTCTATTTTTAGTAAATACAAGTAATAATAGTAATAAAAGTGTGTATCTTTTCACATTTGTTCTTTATCATTATCATTCCAAGAACAAAAACTAGAAAAACTAAAAAAATATGATGTTGGGATTCACTATCGTTCTATATGTTAATTCTAAACTCACATGGGAACACATGTTTGTATTCTGCTTTTACCAAACAGTAGTTGCAGAATGGGATGTCTCATTATAAGTCCTGAGCCAGTGTATTACTGCTCACACAGTTATATTTGTGCAGCTTGTGTCTGAAACTAATTCTGACATGGTTTTGAAGTTTGCCAAATGTTGCTTTTAATTATGTAGTAATCCCACTCCCAGTATTGTGTGTGATTGCAGTTTACATATGGATTGTGCATTTTTTTCTGTAAACAATACACTGGCAACAGTTTTTATCATCCTTGGGGGACATTGTTGCTTCACATTGCAGAAATTAGGGCCAAAATCTCATGGAACAATATGGCGGCACTTGTGTCCTGCTCATCCACATAATGTGCACCAGCGGAGTCGTCTGCATGGCTCTCAGATTTGGGGAAAGGCCAAAATGAACTGCAGGCAGAAGTGAGAGGTTTGAGCTTGGGGGGGAACCAGACGTCAAAACAAATGTGCTCATACTCCCAGAATGCACACAGTGCAGAATAAGTTAGCAGCACCAAAAAATAGAAAAGGGAAAGCAGAGGGGGTTATGATGAGATAAAAATCTACCATGAAAACTCTGTCTCTCTTTCTTTTTTTTTTCTTTTTTTTTTTAACATTAAAAAGGACTGTCACTCACTTTAGAAGCAGCATCGAAGCAGACAAAACCCATGCTGAAGTCGACGGTAAGTCCCATGAGGTGACTCTCCATGATACAGGCGTAGGTTTTACACTATAAAATAAAAAAACAAGGTGTTACCTACACAGGACACGTGTTATATGAGCATTATCAATCTTTGTACTAAAACAACTGAGCTGGAAACATGCGAGATTAAAACCATCACAATTCATTGCACATTGCCTACTGTTCAGGTGCAGACCTGTATCCTCTCCACCTCCAGGAAAGTGGCCATCTGAAAAGCCTTTTCCCAGATGAGCAGCTCACACTCCAGCTCCACGCTGAAGAACATATCCTCTCCGGTCTCCGTCTGGACACTGAAGCAGTGCTTCCTCTTATCCAGAAGGTCATTATCCTAAGATAAGAGAGGACGGCTGCCATGCTGATCAGGTACAGACGGGCAGAGTGACAGGTACAGATACGCTAACAGCACTGCAGTTTCCTGTAGAGCTCAGCAGCTACAGGAGGTTGATTTCACTATAATGACAGAGTAAGAAACACCAACTGTGCTTTCAAGAACACGTGAATAATAATGTAACAATCTGGAAATGTAGTTGTAGATGTTCAGCTGAGCTCCAACTCTGACACCAAAACCATTTATTTAAATGTGTTTTTATTACTAACTCTTATATACTGTATTTTCCAGACTATAAACCTCTACTTTTTTCTCACTTTGAACCCTGCAGGTTATACGATCCAGCTCAAGTATTTTTGCGGACTACTGGCCTCTAGGAAGTGCAAAAGTGAGACAGACAGGTGGAAGAGGTGATGAAGAGGAAGAAGCTAGTTTTAAGCTTAAGTCATTCACAAAACCTCATCATGGAAAACACATGAACACATGCATATATATATATATATACACTGGACTTCACTGTAAATATCTCATATCATAACATGGACACCTGTGGCTTATAGTCAGATGTGGCTAATATTCAGATGTGTTATGCACACACACACACACACACACACACACACACACACACACACATATACATATACATATATATACACACACATACACATACACGCACACATACGTCAGAGAAGAACTACAATGAACTAAAACAGAGCATTTTCAATCATTTTAGCTCATGGTGAAGAGAAATAAAACAGAAATAAATGTCAATTAAATATGCAGTCTCTCTTCAGGATCTATAAAAACCAAAAACTGCTAATAAAAGTAAAAGTAGTCCCTTCAGTTTCAGTTCTGGTAGTCAAACTATTGAAACAATCCAAAGCCAAGTGGAAAAACTGTAATGACAACATAGAAAGCCTCTGCTCCTTCACCGCTATCATTATTATTCACATTGACAGTCATTAAATACAGGTGTAGATGGACAGTGACAGACATAGATATGGGAACAGTCTGCAGGAGGCTGATTTCACTGTCATCAAAGTATAGAACAAACTGTGCTTTCAAGAGCCAAAATACAAAAAACCCACCTGCTTACACTCAACAGTGTTTCCATTTCTTTCTACTTCCTTAAACCTTTGTAGTGCAGCGTTATAGGTATAGAGATGTTAAGGTCGACTTACATCTGAAGCTTTTTTTTTTTTATCTCCGAATTTGCATATGAATGTTTTGCAATCAAATCCAAAATGACCTCGAATCTGCTGAGAATGAACAATACGATCTGATCCTTGAGTGTCTCAGAGGGATTAGACAACAAGACATGCAAATAAATAAGTGAGTTACATAAGTGCGTTCCTTAGATTATTCCACTAGTTTATATTCACGATCTATATCCGGAGTGAGACGCTGCTGGAATCAGAGGGAAAAAGGCTGCCTTACCTTTAAAATCTTGCACATTATTTCATACACAGTGAAGCTTTTCTCTGCTCTGGTCCAGTCCCATGTTGTCACCTGAAAATGTCACAGAATTTGTCATGAGATTTTGACTTTATAATGATGATAAATAATTTACAGAATAGAGCAGAGGAACGGCGTGGCAGAGGATAAAGCTGACGTACGCATTTGTGCAGGTAGTTCAGATCTTAATGTATTTAACCCATAAAGACCCAGTGCTACTTTTGGGATGGATTTTTCTCTGCATTGACCCTTTTTTTTTATTATGGGATTTATCACCATTTATTGTAATACTACCCTCTGTTTTTTGGGATTTTTTCCAGTAAAATTCTTTTTTTTCCCCTATATTTAATTAATGTATGTAAATGTTCATTAAACCTCAGATTAAAATTGAGGATTATTATATCAGATATAGACAAAACTGAAGAGAAGGTGATATTTCTGTAAAGATATATATAATATATGAACTGAACATATAACAAGTGTCTCCATCCACTGTCATTGATTCAACTCCATGGGTTTTATTGGTGAATCAATGTTGTAGAAGATGACGGTGTTTCCACATTCACTACGTCCAAATGGGTCATATCTGATAACCACCAAAAGATGACAAACTGCATTTTTACAATTATTTATATATATTGACAAGATTAATGGATCAACAGTATTAACCCATAAAGACTCAAACAGCCAGTGTCAACCAAAACCGTCTTCTAACTTCTGATCCATTAATTCTATCAATACATGTAAATAATTGGTGTAAAATACAGTTTGTCATCTTTTCTCGGTTATCAGATATGACAGATTTGGACATTCAGAGTCTCTGTAGTTACCGTGGAAACACCATATTCTCCTGCAACATTGATTCACCATTAAAACCCATGAAGTTATAAATTATAATAAGATGACCTTTTATGAACATCCACATTATGAGCAAATTAAATACAGGAAAATATTAGATTTTCATGGGGAACAAATGCAAAATATAGAGAATAATATTATAACAAATGATGATAAACCACTTTAAACAGGTTAAATACAGAGAAAAATGCATTTGGTATGTGTCATAAAAGTAGCACCGGGTCTTTATGGGTCAAACATTTCACATGAATAAATAGTTTTGAACACCAGTGGATGTTTGGTGTTCATGGGTTAAAGCCAAGTATTGATAAATGATCATGAATTCTAAATCTGATCGTTAAGTAGTCTTCAATAAAAAGGAAGGCTTGTCTTAACATCTGAACAAGCAGACTGCTAGATTCTACTCTCCCCTCACATTAGCATATTCCATTTATATCTGCACATTCAAGTTGAGCAGGCAATTTCAGTTATCTATCAATCTTTTCCCATCTCCAGTAACATCGACAGCTTATCCCTCTTGTCATAATCACTTAAGTGGCTCACAGAATGTAAACAGATTTAATGATCATCATCAATCAAGAAGAAGATCAATGCAGCACAAATGATTATGAGTGAGCCCCCCCTCTCCCACCCCCTCCCCAACAGGAAAGCCTTTTCTCCCTCAACACTAAGTTAGCCGCAAATGAAAAATCCACTGCACAATGAAAACACCATCAATTCAGACTCCAGGCTTTTCACCCTTTATAGTTCACTCGCAGAAATACTCTGAAATGCAAAATGTCAACCTTAGTGTGTTATTGAAGGACATAACACAGCGTTACTAGTGTTGTGACATTTTTTATTGTTATGTTGAATGTTGTTATGTAGAAAATCAAAGTCAGTGAAGTTACCATATTTGGTTCCTTACCTATAAGGTAAGGTAAGATATATATATATATATATAATACAAAACTACAACTACAACTACAAAAAAAAACCACATCATACATGTGTGAAAAGAACATCACTATTAGAACATTAGAATGACATAAGTGCTCAGGCAAGTTACTATTTTTGGTAGTTTCCGTTACAAGACAGTGACAGCACGGTACTAATGTAAGGAATGATGAAGTAATGGTACTAATGTAATGATGAAGTAATGGTACTAATGTAATGATAAAGTA
>JAPSES010000030.1:5568215-5580755 GCA_029822895.1 Maxillicosta whitleyi | reverse complement strand
ATGAAGTAATGGTACTAATGTAATGATGAAGTAATGGTACTAATATAATGATGAAATAATGGTACTAATGTAATGATAAAGTATTGGTACTAATGTAATGATAAAGTAATGGTACTAATGTAATGAATGATGTTCAAAGGGATCATGTGGATGTGGACAGGTGTCTGGATCAGTACTTATGATGTTCCATTGTTATAAAACTCATGTTCTAATGTTGTAAAATACACGTTCCTTTCCCCTTACATGTGTTTTTCTGGCATTTTTAAAATCATTACTATTATTATTATTTTTTGCCACTTATGGGCAAGGAACCAAATATGGTAACTTCATTAACCTAATAAAATTTTTTGGAGTGAACAATAAAGGGGTAAAGAGTTGGTGTTGAACAAAGGCTGAATCCGAATTTAGCCGTCACCTCTACCCCTCCGTGTTGAGCGTTCATATGAAGGGGTAGTGTTGTCCCGATTCTCAATTAGACGGAGGGGAGGGGCTAAGGCGAAGGGCTGTTTAACCCTCGAAACAGAGATTTTCCAGAACCACACTATGAATGAAGGGGGAAGAGGGGTTTCACATAATTCTGTTTAGATCATCGGTAAGATGGAAGTAAACATGTGCAGCAGTGATGAAAGAAAACACACAAATGTAAGTACTTTACTTGTAAACAACTTAATTATTAGATTGACCGTTTAATGCTGTTTCAACGTGTTACAGATCAGATTTCTGTGGTTTATAGTTGATAGATATAAAAGATGAAAAAAGCATCTGTTTATAGCGCTGTTGGTGAGCACTGATGATGTAACAGGTCGCGACATGTTGTCCCGTCTCATAGAAGAGTGTTTACACCCTTGCATCAGAGTCCTGCACAGGTCAAATTTTCCCAAACTGCACCCACCCGAACCTGTCATACTTCATCCTGAACCTGAACCGTTAACCGACAGAATTTAAATTTAAGTTCCGCACCCAAGCCGAACCGCTATAAATAGACCCGACACCTGAACCGCACCAAATAAATCGGAGAGCCAAAATGAAATTCAGAAGTTTATTGCCACAACAGTAGGTTGTTCTCAATATCGGACACACATCCAAAATACTTCCAAACATCTTATTTTTGTTTTGTGGAATTATTAGCAACGACTTTGTACTGTGCATTCACCAACTTCTTTTTCAGCTCTTCTGTAGTCGCATGATGATTCCCAGGAATGTGCGCGTACAGACAAAATCATATATACGATTTTACTTTTTTTATCTTGGAAAAGGGTGTTTACATTTCACTAAAACATAGACTTTTATATTAGTGCACTATTTATTTTTTGTAGGTGTTTTGTAAACCGTCGATTAGACCCGCACTCTGGTTCTTTTGACCCGAGCCGACATCCGACACAACGCAACATTTTTCACCCATTTCATAATTTTTTATGGGTCACCCGCGGGTACCCAAACCTGCGCAGGTCTCTGCCTTGCAGCTCCATTTCAATGGGTAGTGCCAAAGGTAAGGGTTAAGGGGTAGGGGTAAGGGGTGAAAAAACGTAGATGGATGAACTTACAGGAGGTGCAGCGAACTTGAAGAGGGAGGAACCTCTCAAAGCGAGGAACTTTGGTGAGTACATTCGGTCCTGAACGGAGTCCTGCTCCTTTTCGTCAACCCAGCCCATATAGATAATCTACCAAATGGCAAAAAAGGAGAGACAGATGTGGTGATAACGCAGAGAACGGATCAAAGTGAAAAAGGTTTAAAGTAAGTATTCAGGCAAAAAAAAAAAAAGAAAGAAAAAACAGGCTAGACCAACAGGGAAAAGAAGTAAAAAGAGAACAAAGCTGCTGCTGCAAATGTTTTGAGATCATTTTCGACATCACACCATCTCTACTCATTAAACTCACAGTGATTGCAACTGTTTGCTTTTAATGTTTAGAGCGTTTTGATGGATGGGGAAACAGGAAAGTGAAAGATTCAGGCCGAACAGTCACTCATCCTGTTTAATCTCTTAAATGAATTGTCGAGTGAATTTGCACGTTTTATTGAGGCATTTAAAAAAAAACAAAAAAAACTCAGCAGCCAAATAAATAAGTTACAAACAACAGAACCTGGAGCACATGAACTCCCTACGCTCGGACCAAACGTTGACATTGACGAGTTAACCGACTGAAGGCGAGTTAAGTTGTTTTCCGAACGTTTCTCGGAGGATGGACTGTAATGACGCAAGCGCCCTCCTTGTGCTGCAATAGTTGGCAAGATGAGTTGTGTATTCATTTTTTTCTGACAGACTGACCTGCTTAAATTTACGCATGATATAAACAAATTAACTTATAAAGATCCAGTGCTAGTTTTATGGCAGTTCCAGAATTTTTTTTTTCTCTATTTAACTTGGTTAACGCCACTGACTTTGGTGCAAAAGATGGCCAGTTCGAGACCCAGGTGATCCCTTGGGAAAGGTTCTTTACGCTATATATTACGCTATACATCCCAATAGCCACAAGGGGGCACAAGCCTCACTGTGCCAGTCCTAAGCCCGGTTGTGCCAGGAAGGGCATCCGACGTAAAAACCTCTGCCAAATCAACATACAAAGGTGATTCACTGTGGCGACCCCAAAAGAGAAAAAGCCAAAAGAAATCATCAACTTTTTTTTTAAAGTTATTTACAGCCACAAATTATAATATTATCCATTAAATTTTAAATTTTTCATTGTAAATTATGTATTTCCCTATATTTAATATCCCATATTTGGTTTATGTTCATGAAACCCTGGAGTAAATTCAAAGGTTATTATATCAAAACAGAAAAAAACTGAAGAAAAAGCGACTTTTTCTGTAAAATATATCATTAACTGAACATAAAACAAGCTCCAACCCACTGTTACTGATCAAACGCAGTGGGTTTTACTGGCGGATCAGAGTTGTAGAAGATGGCGGTGTTTCCATGGTAACTACAGACCCTCTGAACCTCCAAAGGGGTCATACCTGATGACCATGGACAGAGTTTATTTTTGATGTGGATGCTTCTATGAAACTGGGTTTATTTTGGTACCTGGCACTTTGCCAGCTTTTTAAACCCAATAATTAAAGAGAAATTTAGACATAAGTCTCCCCAGGATGTACCTAATGATGACATCAGATAAATGCAAAAAAAAAATTATACTCTTGCTCTGAGCTATCCCAAAAGTAATGAATTTTTAATAAAATATTGGGTCTAAAAATAGGACCAAAATTGGGTGTCAGTGCTACCTCGGTGTCAGTGCATTTAATTTGGAAAACATGTTAGTAAATGGTCTTATTTACTGCTATAAATAAAGGCACTCTGTTAAATTTAATGATCCTAGTGGTTTTTCTAATCCAGATATGCAGGTTTTTCATGAATAAACAGGCTCATTCCAGGTTTTGCGTGTAACCCATCGTGTCCACTCACGTTACACATGGAACCTGCCCAGTTATGTGCAAAGGGCGAGGTTTGTTGTGCCTGGCACCACTGGTTTAGTTTTGTTCCAAATACCCACATTTAAAACAAAATACAACAAGGAAAAATAATATATAAAAAAGAAAAAACACATTTGAAAAGGAGCAGAATGAAGTTCAACTTATATAGCCCCGCCCCCTTACCCTATTATTTTTTTTATTGACCATAAATTCCCACATCAGCTCCTACAAGTAACTTAACAAATATTATACATATCAAGATAAATTGTGACCAAGCCTGCACTAAACAGAAAAATGTTATATATAAATGTACATATCAAATATAAACTCTGTCAATTGTATAGTAGTAATGCACATATGTGTCCTTCTATGAAACTCGTCCCTAAAAATAGAACATGGGGCTAAAAACTCAAAACAGATATAGAGTAATGTTTTGAAGCAAGTTTGGAAGCACTTTAAAAATAAATATTTACTGACATAAATTTATCAGATAAAAAGCATTTGTATAATTTTTCTGTACAAAAATCAGCATGTAACACGGTCAAAAGGACGTGAAAAGTACACACAAGTGTTTTTTTTCTTATCTCTTTTTATTCTCTCACTGATACATTTTGGGAATTGAAGTAAATGTGCAAGGCAGAGTGTTTCACAAAAATGAGTGCTCTCAATTTATTAATGTTTAGGGGCAGGATAACAAAAAAAAACAGGAAAAGAAGATGACAAACTGCATTTTACACCTATTATTTACATGTATTGATCAGATTAGTGGATCAATAGGTCGAGCAGTAGATGGTTTTGGTCACTAATGTCTTTATGGGTTAAAATCAGCTAAAATATCCTAAATAAGCAGCTGGAACACAAGCCTTACCTGCTGGTTGACTGGAAAGTTTCGGTTAATCTTCTTCACCTGTTAAATTTAAGACAATAAAATCCAAATGTTATTAACTGCATTCAGAGTCTTTAATCCAGCAGTAATTACAAGCAGGATTTCAACAGTTCTGGGAGCCCTGGGGAACGTAAAATCACAGTGACAGTTCTCAGAAGAACAAATAAACTATGAATCATAGTACTCATGCTAACATGCTCTTGTTAACAGCAGCAGTGAAGGAATACTGGTTCATTTATTCAATGTATGCAAATTACAAAATGAGATAGATAGAGTCATTTCCTCAAGGTCCTGAGGCTCTTCCTAAAAAATCCATTTAAAAAAATCCATTCTCTCAGTGGTAATAAAAGCGGGGGAACTACTGAGAGCGCAGTCAGGCTTTAAATTAAAACATTCTGCTCAGATCACAGGTATCAGTCGCTGCTAATCCACAATATACTATCAATACAACTCAGTTTGAGGAACACAACACCAAATTGAGACATCCAAACCAGCTCCCGTCCTCCAGTGGAGGTGAGAAAAAGTTTGTGCCGAGGGAAGAAAACAAGATTTTTTTTTTGTTTTTTGTTTTTTTTTCTTCTCAGAGGAAGCAGCCAAGTAACTGTCAAGATGCGAACAGCCTCGGAGGAGTTTGTGCAGCTCAGACGTGAGCTGTTGTGACCAGCCACTGTGGATGCAGGTCTGTCTCACCTTTCCACACAAATGAGGAAAAGCGGTGGCGTCCAGTTCTGTAATTTAACAAAATAAATCATGCATCTCCTGCTTTAAGTAGAAACACAGAAGAAGATATGTCACTGAGGTTTACAACTGCACCCACAGAAGGAATGAAGCACTTAATTTCAGACTACTTAAGTTAAAATTATAGCACATTTTGCATGACTGTGACAATTTATACTCTCCGATTAAGTGTTTTAAGAGGAAAATAAGGCACTTTACTTAATTGAATGGTCTACATGCTAATGGTTTATTGAGTGGTAATCATACTATATCTAAAATAAGAATGTACGGTGCAGAAATTACATAACTATGTTCTTTTAAAGGGCTCATAGTTTTGATAAACCCACTTATAATAGTCTTTGGTTCATTTATTTGTGTATTTGGAGCCTAATATTTCAAGTTGAACCCCCCAGGTGCTGCAAAACTATCTTTATATTAATTCTGGCAAAAAATGGAGTTCAATTCCTTCTTAATTTGTTACATTTATAACAAGTTATGTCACGATATTTTCACATATAAGGTCGAGACAATAATTTCTTTATCAGCAGCGGTTGTAGTGAAACTGAAAATATGTCCAATCTTTATCACGGTTCTGTCACTACCTCCAGAGGTGTTACGGTGCCACAATAAAGGTGTTACCAAATGATCCCACCATTTAATTTACACACATGTCATTGCGGAATAAATCTGAAATATCCCCGTACAGTAATACTGTGTAAAAGGGGCTTTATTTATAAGTCCTGTTTAAAACTTTAAAACTAATTTGTTGATTTATCGTTTGTTTTTTATCTATAATTCCCACATTAAAGCATTAATTAACTGAATCGCATTTAGACTATTTATTTATGTGTTAGAAACATTAATTGAATTACTAATTTATGTTTTTCATTTCTAGGGTGCTATCATTTAATTAAATCCTGCCTAATTGTTTGCGTGACCCACAGCACTATTTCCAACTGTGACGAACATAAAGAATGTGAGTGAATACGTGGACAATGGGATACACAGCACATTGTAATACTAAAAAGCTTTGATGTGTGTACGAGTGAACGGCAAAACTATTTAACATCAATATTAAGAAATCATAGAAGATGAAGAAAGTGCATCACTGAAGAAGAGTGGTGAGTTAAATTTCACTAGTGTTTCACTAGTATCATTAAAAAGAAAAAGGTGTTTGAAAAGAGATGGGTTGGGGAAATATGTGAAAGGATGGGAGAATGGGATGGGGTGGGGTGGGGATGAGGGGGGAGAAGTGGGGTGCTTACAGGGTTATAGAAGTAACAAAGCCAAAGGTGGAATATGTATGTTCATTTACCTATTTATTTAATTACTTATTTATTTATTTTATTTACCTTCATTTATTCCTTTATTTTTTTACTAATAGGCATCTATAACTCTTATTATATTATACTATACTATATTATACTATTTGGTTTATCTAATGGTAGAGATAACAATGTTAATCATCATTATTGAAGATACTATTGATGCTGCTATTGATAAGTTGGACTTGTTATTTATTTATTATTATTATTATTTTTATTCTACTTTATTTATTCATCTAAAATTTCTATATAGGCCTACATTTCTTTGTTTGTACCTTTTCCCCCCCTCTTTACTTCACACACAAGGTGAAAAAAAAGTGTGATTAACCAGGAGACAATTGTAAAATGTTGTCATTATTAGTGACACAAAAAAAAAAAGAAATCAAAGAAGATGAAGAAAGTGCATCACTGAAGAAGAATGGTGAGTTAAATTTTACTAGTGGAGATAGAGAGATACTTAACAGGAGAGGTGCTAAATGCCACTGAAGCACATCCTTGAAAATTTCCACAGGATTGAATCAGCACCTTTGTGCCTCAGCCTCAGCAGAAAAGATGGAAACTTAAGACAGAGTACTATGCCTATACAAAAAAAAAAAAAAAGAAGCACTGAGTCACTCATGAGTCATCCTTTACCTAATTTCTCCATTTTGACTGATTCCTAATCACATTTGGATTCAGCTGAAGGACGCCTTCGGTCTTGAATATCTGTTGCTCTGTTGTGTAGCCGTCTAGTGAGAGTCATTAGTACCAATGGTAGCGACACTTCCCTTCATAATGTGCTCATTCTCCGTTCAATGATGCCTCAGATGCGCCGCTAAACAAATTCAGGAGTGGTCTCGTAAACATTGGGATGGCCTCCCTGATCACCAGACCTGAACATCACAGAACCTTTATGGGAGTTTCTGTCGTACAGAGTACAGGTTGGATTCTCTCCTCTATCATTGCGCAAAGAACCCGAGGCATCTTTTTTTTTTTTTCTTATGACGAATGGTGCAATATTTGACCATAAACAGTTCGGGTAATATATGACAGCAAACCAAGACAGACTGAAGCTGTTCTGCATACAGAGGACGAGACTGGAATTCATTACAGCCTTAATGCTAATATATATTTGTGCATATGCGACATTCTTGTGTGCCACCTGTACACATCATTAGCGCGACTTCCAAAAACTAGTAAGTGGAGATCATTCATTTTTATATTTTGCTTTTAAAATGTTATCTGTGAATATTTGTCTTGACAGCATGGCAATGTGATGGCACAAAACAGCAATACATCCTGCTGTTTTCTGGTTATTCGTTATCGTTTATTGTTATTTTAATGCCTTTGTGGGACTAAGACTAATGTGCAGCATAATCAATTAATCAATCTGTCACTTAATTTCTCCCTTAAGGGCTATGTGCATCAATACATAGTAAACAGGTGATAAAAAGACATAAAATAAAATATTCACTACTACAGGCTATAAATGGGAGTATACATATGTTAAAACATTCATAATGAAGTTACATCATAAGTCAAGATGTAAAATTTCTCAAATGTGCCTCTGTTCATCCTCAGAGAAAAAAGCTGTTATATTTTTAGATGGTTTTCAGCTGAAGGGAGAGATGCTTGTTTGTATTTTTTTGTTCATATTCTTTTACCAGAAGCACTTTTTGTGCTTTCTAGGACACAGGAGGACTGTGTTTTACACTAAAATCTGGTGAGGAGTTGTTTCATTCAGGAGGAAACATGAAAACCTACACAATGTGGCGGTTTTACAGAATGTTATTAATAGTTAATATAACCTACTATAAAATATTACAAACAAAGTCCTGTTCTTTAAGTAGAAATGGATATTATCTACATCCATCTACATGACCGGCTCTGTAAATGCCAAGACCAGAGCGAGAAATACTCTCTGGATTGTTGAGGCTATTCTGGCAGTGAGTCATCAGTGTTATGTTTAGTCTGTCCCTGACTTCGTCCACTTCAATTAAGCAGAGCTCCATTATTCCCCAGAGACCCTCTATCGCACACATACGCACACAGCCACGTCAATGGACACAAGATAATTACAAATCCCCGTTTTTCACCGCCACTCTTCGGGACCAGATTTCTTGTCATGTGACAGACCGACACAGCTTCACCCCAGACGACAGCTTAATGGACGAGAATAATAATGAAAACTCCATATGTAGAGAAGGCAGGAATTTCACCTATGCATGTATATAGAGAAATATGTCAGGGTTGTCAGGTATGGTATTAACGCCACCCATGAGCAAGCTTGTTAGCCGTATTTATACTTGAGTCTCCTGCTGAGCTTCATCGCCCAAGTGGAAACGCTATGTCTTTTCCACATCACTAGTGGTAGAGCTGGAAAATATGTTCACAGTAAGAGAAAGAATGCACTGCTGTTGCGTTTTTCTGCCGCTTGGCATCATTATTTTATAATTTATTATGATAAATTATAAATGGCTAAGTGTAGTACAATGTAACTGC
This sequence comes from Maxillicosta whitleyi, assembly GCA_029822895.1. Taxonomy (NCBI): domain Eukaryota; kingdom Metazoa; phylum Chordata; class Actinopteri; order Perciformes; family Neosebastidae; genus Maxillicosta; species Maxillicosta whitleyi. Next base: position 5,571,937 of record JAPSES010000030.1, on the reverse strand, counting down.
CAGCAGTGCCACCGTAACCTTGGGATCTTATAACTGTGTACTTAAGTCATGGTGTGAAAAGCCATTAGCACATCAACGTAATGCCGTGACATTTGCAAAGGGGTTGTTAGACAATCCACAAATTGAACACCTATTATGCTAACATCTAGCCCAGTATCTTCCTGCGGTACATGGGGGACTGTGAGGCTCAGTTCAGCTAACAAGTATTATTGTTTCATACTCACATTGTGCTTGGTGAGACTGGAAATGTTGCTCGCTATTGCCTGAAGCCAGTCCAAGCAATCCTCTGCTGTGGGAAACTGGATAACACCACTGCAAACCCCATCCACAGCTATTACTTGGAAAGCATTTTTCCTAGAAGAATTGAGAGAAAAACAAACCAAAAAAAAAAATCAGGGTACAATTTTAACAATTTTAAGCCCATTAGCTGTTAAAAGGGTACATTCACACAAGGCATTTTCAAAGCACAAAAATAACCATAGGGCTTATTATTCGAGAAACAGCTTGCAAAGTCTGAAAAGTGCTAATATTTTTTTCCAATTTTACTTCTTCTTGGAGGTCAAGGTTATGTTTTCTTAAGTCATTATCACATTTCATTTCATGTCATGAACATCTCTGTGCAAACTCTTTCCCTTTCCACTGGGACTGAGACTTAAAGCGAGCTGCTGAAAGCCCCTGCTTTTAAGGTAGAAAAGGAAGTCATAAGGGTAAACTCAGAAGAATAATATTCATTTAGTTGGTAGAATCAGCTAGGTTATTTAAGCTTTTTCTGCAGGTGGATTACGTTTCATCTGCATGTGTGTTAGAATATTTAGGCGCTTCTTTCCCCATGTAAACATGAAATGATAAATGGACTGTAAAGTGAACTGCGTAAATAAGGAAAATACGAGTGTTTTTCTATAAAAAAAAAAATCCATTTTAATGACTGTGTATAACTGCAGAATAAATGACATTATCACTGACAGCATGACAGTCTGTTCCATTTGAAACCCTCAGTTATTATACAGGAATGAGATGTTAGTGCCATCAGCATGTTTATCCTCATAAAAGAGCAAAAACTCGGCAAACACCAACACACTCAACAAATCCTTCAAGATAAAGCCCCGCCGGCTCACCTGCAGACGTCAGAGCCGGGGATGTACTGCGACAGGCGCGAATGTAGAAGTGGAATAAGGCGCAGGTCCACCCATCTTTTCTCCCAGCGCAGCCCAGGGGACGTGGGCCAGGATGAACAGGACAGCGTGTCCTGCAGAAGTGTGGAACACAATTTAGAAAAGCTTTCCCTCCTCGCACTTTTCAAACAGTTGACACGTCAAGAGCTTGAGTCCTGCCGCCGCATTCGCAGATGCAGAGACAGGACGAGCCGGCAGAAGAAGCAGATTCATCCTGATATCGGCTGTTGTTGACAGTTTCATGGAAACAACTTTTGGGCTCCTGCCTGGTTACAGAGGGACGGTTACACAGAGAAGGGGAAGTTCAGGAAAAAATACCGTGTTGTTGGGATGATAGTTCAAGTGCAGGCCGCTGTCACACAGAGGAGAGGAGGTCCCGCTACTCTGGTCACTGGGAATGCCTGGAAGTCAAGTGAAAAAAACTATAAAGATTCCAAATTTAGAGCAACACCTCTGTTTCTTTCAACGTTTCCAACTGCAGTGACTCACAGTTGGCGACTAAACTGTTATTTGTTATTCCTTCGCTATAGTTTTCTCTTCCCTGTTAATTTGTATTCATCTCTCCTGTTGGATGGCCAGTCAACCTGGCCTACATACACATATGAAAGGGTTTTATAAAGGCTTTCATGTCTGATGAGTGACTCCTCTGCAAGAGCAATCAATCGTACCACAGCGAGTAACATCCACTCCTTCTGATTAGTCTTTTGTAAAACCTGAGATGTGTTATTTTATTTGTCCTGTCTTTATTTGCAAACTGACAAAAGAATGCAGCAGATGAATGCAAATGTTTTCATAAAAATGGGTCTAGTTTACAGTTGCCGTGACAACCAGAAAATTAGACTGACCAGAGCAGAAATACTCATGGTTAATTATTTTGCAGGCATTCCTTCCATTATTGCTAGATTGAGTACATAAGTGTTTCTTACATGTGCAATCCTCACACAGGGGCAGTTTCAGAAAGGCTGGGGTCTTCTTTAGAAATGAGACGGTAAGAGTCACTTCTTCACCAGCGTTTCTCAAAACCTGGACCTGGAAGGCAAAAAAAAAAACAAAAAAAAAAACAGGGATATCTTTTTGCTGATGCACTGAAGCGTTTATGTTGATTTTCTGTTGCAGCGACACATAGCGTACCAACGTCTCACTAAGAATAAATTTACAGAAACTTGAGGTTATGAAGTCGATACAAATATTCTTACAGTTGCATTTTAACAAGACATGAAACTAAAAAATGGTTTTAACATGCCAGTGTCAAACAAAAAAAGAAGAAGATACAAATCATGGTGAGACAAGATAAGCTGCTGAGAGAGCTGTTGTAGTGTAAGGAAATATGAGATATGAGCTGACAGCTTACCACTTCCTCATGGCGATAGCTTCTAACGTTTATTCCATTTATCTAGAAACAACAGTAACAGGGTTACCCTAAATAATACTGCTTGGCATCATATCACTGCAGCTCTATCTCCAAAATGATTAATGAGGCAAGCACAATAACAGTTATGGCATCTGCACTAAAACTGTAAACGGCAGAGGCACATCCACAGCTTCCTTGAATACACAAAGTCTTTTGCTACTTTATAAATGTTTCCTGTGCATCACACACGCTGACTCAGAGAACGCTGCTGAAATATCTGTAACAAATCAAAGACTCTGTATGTGACATTTACCTATAGTCTATGAAGCAGTTTTGTGGATATGTGGTGTATGAATTATTAAAGGTGTGTGTTATTTTGCAGAGTAGGACACGATGCATAATGTGACTTTTGGCATTTTACCTGAAGGATTCCATCTCCAATGAAAAGTAGCCCAGAGAGTTCAGCTGGAAAGAAAAAAAAATGAGTTAGGTTTAAAAAAAAAAAAAAAAAAAAAAAAGGGGCAAAAGAATAAATGAAAAAAACATTTATCTTAAAAAAAAAAAAATACCTTTTTGTTCTTTTGATATTTTTGATATGACAACAGGGATTTTATGCTCTGCTCCACCCTGGAACACAGCAGATTAAAATCAGCTACGAACCGCAGAATGAAACAAAGATGTTTGAGAGGAAATCCATTTTCACCCTACCCTGCTGTGAACACGGTTATGTTTGACGAGAAAATGATCGATTAAGCTTGTTCAAACTTAATTTAAAGAAGTTGGCAGGAGTGGGCTAATCAGCTGAGATCTAAATTACCTTGATGCTCAGGCCGAACCCTCCGATCGTCTGCCTCCTGATGGTTACTGTCCTCTCCTGCAAGACATTCAGCCTTTTACCCCAAACACTCGCATCAATGCTATAAAGAACAAAGTATCTTCTCATATATTTGCTTTGGTTTGATCTAACTAGGACTGTCTGTTTTGCTAATTTTGGTCCAAATGTTCTGATTTAAATGTAACTAACATAAGCAAAACTGTAAATTCATATGTAACTAGAAAAGCACTCAGAGAGAACAAACCTCCGCCAAGCACAGTTCCCCCACATATTGTGACTGACACGCTGCAATATTACTCCCACATTTTTTAAAAATCTATTTTATTAGATTCTTGACACTGGAAACATACCCAAAGAAATGTGA
>JAPSES010000030.1:5556529-5567709 GCA_029822895.1 Maxillicosta whitleyi | reverse complement strand
TTCCGGATCACCCCCAAAAGTTAATCATTTCTTCCTTGTGCCATTGCCAACAAATCCTGAAAATTTCATCAAAATCATAACTTTTTCAGTTATCTTGCTAACAGACAGACAAACTAACACTGGCAAAAACATAACCTCCTTGGAGGAGGTAATGATAAGAGAAATGATCATTTCAGGCGTGAACTTTCAGTATTGTTCAGATCTGGTGCCAGTGTGATGCAGATCATTACCATAGCAGTGTCAAAGCAAATGTAACAGTAGGTGAGACTCTTTCATATTCCCTTTTTGACTTTATTTTACTAAACTTCTATCATTTCCTCCTACTCCAATACTGCAGCTCCACATTTCATCTTACTTGGTTATTTCCCTGCATTTTCCTCGCATTACCACTCAGTTACAGGCGTATAATTTAAAGGATTATCACATGGCTCGCCAGTGCTTAAAATTCTGCACCATGACATGCTAAGGTTGCATTTGCATAACCCGTGTCATTGTCCTTTTCATTAATTAGTAATCATGTTTCACAAGGACACGAGTGCTTCCTCCATTTATCTTTGAAGATTTTTATCCAGTAAACTGTTGAATAATGCCACTTTAAGAAAGGTCATGGACCTGGGGGTTTCGTGGAGATTTATTATGAGTAACAGTGCATTTAATAATGTGAGGAAAAAGTTGTCAGACCCAATAACAAGTGCGATCAAGGGATTAGACTTCATACCTCATGATTAAATAGGTTGAACGCAATTAAATCGTGACATTTGATTTATGAGGATTAGATTATCTGGTGTTGTCATTAACGCAGCCATTCTCACTCCCTCTACGCTGTAACCTTTAGTATTGTACACTACGTGTTACTATTATTACAAGGCAGACTCCAGTTACTTACACTTGAATAGAAAGGCTCTCCTGACACACAGATGACATCTTGCTCTTGAATGGTCAGAATATCCTTGGCCAAGTGTAGTCGAATATTAAATGGCTCCTCATTACCTTCTTGCATCAAATAAATCCCAGTCTTTGTCTGCGAACAGTCAGAAAGATGAAATCATTTATCATCCCTTCATGACTAAATTAACTGGCCATGAAATGAAAATGTCATTGAGAGACTTGTTGCGGGATGAACATGGAAATTATGATACAGTGCGTGGTGATGACTGTTATTTCATTTCTTTCTTGCTATTTTCTTATTAATATTGGAACAAATAACTGTAATTGTCACAAACATGATTTATCATTTGATCATGATCTTAGGAGTTGTGTTTTTTTTTAAGTAGGTGCACTTTGTTTACATCAAATCTCAATGTTATGAAAGTAGAAATATAGCACTGCTGATATTATATCATCTCATTTATTCTAAGTACCGAGCCGCCGCCGCTGATGACAAATTAAGAACCAGCAGAATTAAGTGGCCGGACCCTCCACATTAGAATTTCCCTATAAATCAAACAAATGTGAGGACCATGTGTGTTTCCAATGATCCATTCAAAACATGCTAATCCGCATAAATTTGCATTCAGCATATCCTTCGCCACCCTGGTTAATTGCCATTCCTGTCCTGCCCTTGACTTAAAAAAGGTCTGAATGAAAAAGAACCACCTTCACCTGACAAGACTGTTAATAGAAAAAAAAAAAAAAAATGTCAGCATCCTTGTCACCTGGGATACGCCAGTCATCATTTAACGAGACAGTGCGTGTCATTGCTATTCTTGGAGTTCTTAACAGCAGGTCAAACTTGAATCAAAGTCGGTTTATGGAGCATATTTCACCCGTAATAAGGTATGCAAAGAGATGAGTCTCCGCCAGCTGCTGCACCAAGAGAAATTAATTCACATCATATGACCAAATGTGTGTGTGTGTGTGGGTCTGCAGGAGTCATTAGTGAAGCAAAATGAGCGCAGCAGTGCCGTAATGCACATAGGTGGATCAGAGTCATGTTTGACCTGTTGTAATGCTTGCATTGTACATAATTGGCCTTATCTGAGATCCCATTTTGTTTCACTATGACTCTCCCAGTCCCCCCTCTGTTATTATCTACATCACCGTCTCCAATCAGATACTGTGCGCGCAACTATTTACAGTGCTGACAGCGCCAGATATTCAACAAGGACACGTCATCCTCGCCACACACTTTTAGATATACTGGCATGCTCTATTTCATCTCCAGATGTACGCAACTCTGCCGTTTGGAAAATACCAAAGCCGTTTCAATAATTACAGTCAATTCACTGTCAGATGTTGCATTGATTTGATTCAAACCAACCTCTTCATTTGAAGTCTTGAAATCCATGTGCTACTATGCAGTGAAGGATACTGCAATGGAGAAAAAACAAGATTGAGTTAGACTGCAGGAGAAAATACTTAATGACATGAGTGACTTTCTGCAGCAAAAAAAAAAAAAAAAAATCATACAGCTGATTCAAAGTGGCACTGTTAGCGGTATGTCTGTGTTCATTATGGTCCTGCTTTTCATACAGAACACAGGCAGGGGGGTGGGGGGGGAGGAGTTTTTTCATTGAAATGCATTCCTTCTAGATTCAATTCAACAGCAGAAATAAAGTCCCAGTTGAACAATCTAGGAAGAAAACCAGAGCCCATTATGAGATAATGAATAATTTATTAGAAAAGGTGAGAGCCCAGGTATCCTAATAAATGTTTCAATATCGTATCCAGTACTTGCTGAAAAATGAACTGTTAACATATCCCATGCCTTGTGAGACACAGCTCGTGATATGAGAAAACACCTCGATGTATGTGCCACTAGAGGGGTTAAACACCACATACTTCTTAACAATATGAGCAGACCTGCAGAGGGGTTCACTTACTCAATTAATCTCCCTCTAGTTCCTGATCAAATAATCCCTAAAGACCTTGAACTATGCATGTTTCTTTCTATCTAACCTTTACCGAATGATTTATCACCATTTATCCTATTTTAGTATAAAATTAGTTCTTGTATTTCACACATTCAATTAATATTAACTCATTTCCTATATTTAACTTGACTGTAATATTATCTTGCTTATTTAGCTTTTATCATGTATTTTCCTATATTTAACTTGCTGGTCATGTAGATGTTCATCCAAGCTTAGAGTAAATTCAGGGGTAATGGTGTAAAAATGGAAGAAAAAGTGCCTTTTTTCATCAAAATATATAATTAAGTGAATGTAAGATCAAGTGTTTACAACCGCTGTCGTCAAATTACATGGGTTTTACTGGCGAGTCAGCGTTAGCATGTTTCAGTACGCAACCTCTGAACGTCCATATACCGGAGCATTTCCCCTGAATTATTTACATATATCGATAGGATTAGTGGTTCAAACATTATTAAACATTTATGATCAGATGATGCTTTTGGTTGTAATCAGTGATAAATCTTTCCCAGAAAAAAAATCTACATGCTCTGTTTCCGCTTATATCTGGCTTTTGTCCTCCTTTGTATTGGAGTATTTTTGGTTTTGGGACTGATGAAAAACACCTGTGGACATCATCTCATGCTTTTGGGAATAACTAATTGAAAATACTACTGTAATCAACATGGAAAATAACCACTGCAGTCTTTTATCTAGGTTGCTTTATGCAGGAAAAACACACAGGTTTAGTCTCAAGGAATAAAAAGAGAAGAGCAGCATCATTTACATAAACCAGTTCCACTCAGTTTTAATCAGACGTGACTGCCACTTGACTCAAAATGAGTACAAAAAAGGCTCAGATTTGAGTTATGGAGCCTGTGCTGCACAGGGACTTGGAGGCTTACCTCAGTAGAAAGGCCCCCAGATCTTTATATATGGAGATCTAGCCATCTAGAAGTGAAGTGCTCCCTGATCTGAGCCCAAGCAGAGGGCCTTCCCAAATCATGGTTGTCACACTAAAAGGGGGAGGGGGGGTGGCACTGTCAACCCTCCTGGATGGCGGTGGGTGTTGCAGGGGCAGGCACAGGACGATTCCCAGTGGAGCCACCGCTGAAAAGCAGAATGAGGCTATCCTGCAGCGAGGTTTCACTCCCAGTAGTCTCTGATCAGTGCTGCAGTAACAGGACCATGTGGTCTCATTCTGATCCACATCGGCTTTGGAACCAAGGATCCACTCACAGGTGAGGAGCCACCGCGATCTGAGTCAAACACATAAAATAAAAGGGTTTCAAAAAGAAAACAGAAGCATGGCTGATTATATGTCTGTGACTACGATTGAAAAGTTGCAGCCTCTTGATGCCAGTAAACACAGATATGTGTGATGTCAGTATAACTACACTATGTGGGATGTGAAAGCGGAAGCAATTCACAGCTTTATTTCCCAAATAAGCACCTATTTCAAAAAAGATTGAATCCCACTCCTCGGCGTCTGATGACAGATCGCATCTAAAAACCTGTAGATTCAAGCTCATAAACGCCAAAATGCAATTAACTCTCATTCTTCCATTTTCTTGTTCCGTGTGCCAAGCTGAAATGACTCAATGACGCTTTCTGAACATTTATTGAGTTGAAGCATTGCACCCTTGAGAGATCCTCGTTGTTACGATGCATTGTTGGAGGCCACCTTTCTTTTAAACTATACCGACCATTGTGTCAGAACATTCAGAATAAGCTACTGTGTGCATTTCAACCTGAATTTCATGCATAAATCAATGACTTCTGATTATAGATTCACAGTAGCTTTACTAAAATGAGCAAAGCTACTTGTGTTTGTCTGAACACAGAGGGAAGAATCCATATAAGAAAATAAGAAAACATGAATAAAATCAATTAAATCATTTTTGTTCAATGCCACATATAAGCCAACGTGACCTCCAGACCAGTAAAATAATAACTAAGGCTGTCAAAATAAACACATTAATGCAGATTAATCCATCATCGTGATTAATCTGATTAAAAATTTTAATGTTGTTAACCCATTTTAGGGCAGTTTAGTAGAGTTAGCATTGCACATAAATAAACAGGCAGTTGATCCGATAGTGACAGGCAGCAGAACCACTAAACAACATGTTGGTCCTCTGGATGGAAATATAAGAACACCCCCCCCCCCCCCAAAAAAAAAAGACAGAACAGTTGACCGACATAAAGTATTGCACACTCTGCAAGACGACACTGCCAGCATAAAATACCACAATACATAATGCAAAGCATACATAGTTAGGTACATACGTTAGCTTATGCTAGCACTTCGGCTAACGCATCATCCAGTTTATGACAAACACATTAGTATTTATGTTCCCTTCTTTCATGAGTCTGTTTGCTCATGCTACATGATTAAGAGAGTAAAAATGAACGATATTTAATCATGATTAATCAAAATTAATCTAGAGCAACCCTGCGATTAATCTGATTAAAAATTGCAATCATTTGACAGCACAAATAACAACATGACAATCTATAAATACTGTCAACTCCAAACTTTTCTCTTTCAGAGTGGAAAAAAAGCTAAATTATACTATGAAATTGTATGCATCTACAAACTGTACTTTAAACATAATGTGAATAACATGAAATTTATTAAGAAAAATAAGTGCAATTTCAACAATATTATGCCTTGGTTTATCACTTACACATGTGCATTACAACTTACAGATCACAGTGGATCTATAAATACACAAAACATTTACTATCGGGCAGAATATTATTAAAATTACACTTAATTCCTGTAGCACATTTCATGTTGTTCATATTTGTTCACTTTTTTTAAAAAAAAAGGATCATTTGTAAATGTACATGTTCATGTAATTTTACTTCTTTCAGACTTAAACAAATAAGAAAATGTGGAGTTGTTTCTATTTATTATAAATATACTATAGTGTTTTACTGGTGAGATTTGAGATTGGTCTGTATGTGGTCCCTGAAATAAAAGGATTCTAACATCCTTTACTGTTAAAATCTTCAGTGTCATTTTTGCATTTCAGTAATTCACCCCACCACCCAGATTACACTCGTTGGCATCTGTTTTTGGCCCACGGGTCGTATGTTTGATATCCCTGAATTTTAGGACCACAATAGCAGAAACTCTAAATAGGATTTGAGGTTAACTCCAACTCCAACGTGTCCAGTTATTTATATCATTAGAATTCTGTCCTTTATTTGGAATAAAAATGACTGTTTCAGTCTCTCACATGTTTAGCCTCATAATGTAATAAAAGCCATATTTTTTTTCAGGTCATACCCAATGATAAAAAAAATAATAAATGAAGCAGCAGTATTATTAGAGTCACGTTACACAAATAAAATAGCCAAAAATGTGACTTTAGCATTTATGCTATGAGGCTAACAATATCCGAAGAATTACTGACATCTTTGCTTTACCAGTGAATTGCTCATTTGTGTTCTGGGAAAACAAACAAATTGAAGTCACCACCTCAGGCTCTGGGAACATGTGATGTGTGTGTGTAAACAATTAATCAGTGACAAAATATGACAACACAGTGTTGAACAGATTTATCAGTTCAGACAAGAACTTGTTATTCATCACTCACACATATATTAGAAAAGATGTTGTGGTACATTTTGCAGCCTAACCTAAGACACATAAAGAACGTGTGTGTTTCTTTGCCTCTGATGTATTGCATCTATGGTTGTTTTGTGTCAGTACGTGCTCTCCTTTTAGACGTCTCGACTCTTTGGGATGTAATTCTAAGATCACAGTTTGTTTTTTTTTTTCTTCCACCCTTTTCTCCACCTGCACCCACACTCCACACTCCACGCTGTCTGTGTCAGAGTTGACTCAGCTCTGTGTAATGAATGTAAGTGGAATCCTGACATCATTTGCCGATCTTCTTTAAAAATGAATGTGTTCACGTGGCTGTATGGAGAATAAAAAATAAAGTGCGGATCTGAAATGAGCAGCACCACTTATCCTGTCAACCTCCAACCAGTTAGTTTTGTTTCGCTTTTTTTTGTCCCCTTTTCTTTTGCATCCATCTATCTACGATTAAATACGCTGAACCTTTTGTGCCTCTTTTAAGTCGAGTCAGCTCTACTACTCCTTCCACCACTACGCCATCAGATATTTCCAGTCCTACCAATTTGCTGGGCAATGTTTTCCAAATAATGTCCACGTCTTTGACACAATGGCAGGCACTGTGGGGAAGAGCGGAGCTAGATTGTCTGGATGATTCGTAGATTGCAACATGACATCTCCATCTCTTAGACCTGAGGACAGCTGTGGCCCATCCAGGATGATGAATGACCATTTCTGTGCGCAGGTGGAGCAGCTGTCTGCAGAGTGCTCCAGCAAATGTACTTTTACTGCTTGAAAATTGAGATGGGTTTCACTTACTGTATGTTCACTTGCTCTGTGACCTAGAACATATGGTGCCTGCGAATGCTGCTTTTAATTTGGCATGTGATGATAGCAGATATTATGTTATTCAAACATTATGGCATCCCAAAAGAGTCCTACTTAACATTGATGACATGATGTTGATGAGATTTCACAGGATCTGCCAGTTAGTTAAAAAACAACAACACAAAAACATAATGAAATGTCTTTTGTGAGCTGCCAGTCTCCCCTGTTGTTCAAAATGTACACCCTTATTCTTTGTCACTTAGTTTTACAGCTACAACTAGCAATTATTTTTCCTATTGATTAATCTTCTGTAGCGCTGTAAATAATAATTATTTTCATCTAATCCTCAGGTTATTTTCACAATGAATCAATTAATTGTTTAGCGTATTAAAAAAAAAAAAAAAAATCACATTTCAAGTGTTTGTCTCGCCAACAAATGACCCAACAGCTAAAGTAGTTTAATTGACTTCATGATGCAATTGTTGCACTTGACAAAAGCAGTTTATCAAGTGGTTATTACAATTTTCACAGTGTCCAAGGAAAAAGTTTAGTTCTTTTCAGGCCTGGATCCAAAAGCAGAACATATTCAACTTCATGGTCAACTTGATTTTTAAAAAAAAAGAAAAAAAAAGAAAGAAAAAAAAGAAACGTCTAACTTTCCAGAGGCTGTAAATACTTTATATTTCATCCATTTGAGCAGTATTATATCTGAGATATATTTACTGACCATATCTGGCATTCAACAGGCTGTACTTTATGCACCACTAGAGGGGCAACATCACCTCTTTTCTTCCAGATTATGTTCAGAATCGATCATTGAGTCAAAATAGAGGAGTATCTCATCATGTTTTCTGATCTTTTAAAGCGTTTGTCAAAAAATATACATTATTTCATTACCTCATAAGTCAATACTTGAGGCTCGGTAAGCAGCCAGCAGCACTCTCCAAGCCATATGCTCATGAGTGATAGGCAGAGAAGTAAATTAGTGATGGACGCATTATAGACTGAGCTCATGACCCCCCCTGACTATGATGCATGTTTTTTGGCAGCGGAAAACCAGCCGATATCAGGTAGGTGCCAACTTTAATCTCAAAGAATGATTTTACAAACTGATTCCTTGTGTATTGATACACATCATGGTCCATGCAGCGCTAAAACCAACAGCTAGAGGCTGGAAAGATCCTGCACAGGTCTTTTAATTAGCATGTGTTCTTGGGAATAATATGATATAATGATGCAGCGCCTGTGGACAAATGGCTTGGGTAAGTAAGCATTTTGAATACAAGAATGTGTTAATGAGGCTTGAAAATGTACACACGGACTTTATAATACCTTCAATAATGAATTTCACTCCCCAAATTATAATAAATGTGTGATTCAATTATATATATGCATATACTTGTTTTTGTATTTCAATGATGTATTGTATTTCAGGCATTGCGGAAGACTTAAGGCCCGGAACCAGCATCATGCTGTGTGGAAAGTACATGAAAGGATTAAAAAGCTCAGCATACTGCTTAAGGCTATGCTACATTGATGTGAAGCTACTCAGTCAGGGCACACATCTGTTCTCTTGCTAAATATAAAGTAGAGAAATAGAGACCGCTCAAAATATCCCCATTATTTGTGAATTCAAACTGCATGACATGAAACCACTTACTATCTAGGATGTTAAATGATGCTATGTAAATTATAACCTTAACAACTGCTAAACTATAGCGGCGATGAAAAGGCCAGCTTATCAGTGTGATTGTTTTATTTCTTGTAAAAAAAGAGAAAAAATCATAACCGTCTTTGAATATTTACAGCAGCCAACACAATCCAGCTTCTTAAAACATATTTTTCTCACATTTGCTTTTCACACAACAATTTCACAACTGTTTTAAGTCTACACAAAGTACAGTAGGATGAGTTATTTTCTCACCATAAGCAAAAAAAAAAACAAAAAAAAAAAAACTGTGACGTGGGTTAATTACTGCTCAAGGCTATTTTGCTATTCATAAGTTGAATGAACTGCAAATGTTCAAGGGAAATACAATAATGCAATTTACAGTGTACAAGACTGTGCTCCATCAAGGTTGAGCTGCTACTGTAGCATGCTGTCAAGGCAGCGGTGCTTAACGAATAAGCAGACTCTCAACATTAATCAAATGTGACCTAAAATTGTCTGGCCCGGACTATACTTACGGGTTGTAAAAGCATGAAGGAAATACTGCATGCCCTCAACACAAAGCCACTGACGACGTACACATGCACAGATCTTTATCCACCATGGTTTCCTCTCTATATGTCAAGCAGTGCGGCGGTGTCATAAATCTTTACGTATAATGTAACCTCTTATTGCTTTTCTTTGGGCAGTTATCACCTGCGTGTCGCCTTCAGTGCTTTGGTCTGTGTTGCAGCCCTCAACCTCTAAATCAGATGAGCTGCTATATGAGGTGCATGTAAATGAGAGTTGTGTGTCTTCTGTCTTCCCTGCCATGAGAGTTTAGTGTGCATTCACTTCATTAGCCATCACTCTCAGACTAATGCTCTTCTTGTTGCATGACACTGATTTTGTGGCACACCAAACACTAATATTACTCCAGTGCACACAGGCACACGTCTACGGTTTCTCCTTTGCGTTCAGTGCTGCTCGTACGTCAAACTGAAATAAAAGCATATGGCATCTCCTCTGCGAGCTCAACATCTGGAGCATTTTGTATGGATGGTCGACCAAACAGTTGCTATAAAAGCTCCATAGAAACATCAGGTGCGATGTATTTTTTTCTCTGAGCTGCAAAGCTCCTGGGGTAGATTGTAATGAAGATGTCTAACCTCACAGTGACATACTGTAGACTCCCCCAGCTGCCCTTTACAAAGAACAATAACCAGAGGAGAGAGACAAAGGATGACTCGAGTGTTTTGTTTAAATACACACAAAAAAATGCAAAAATCATCATTACATTTTTATCTTCGTCTTCCCATTTTAGTGCTGTTGCTTAGTTTTTTTTTGCCTTTGTCAAGTTTACCATCCCTCATTTTAAGCAGTCAATCAAAAATAGGCCACTGAAATGAAGCCAGATGAAAAGAAAAGACATATTCTTCAGTCGTTCTCTACTTTAAGTGCATTCAAAATAAGTCTATTACATATTAAGCTAGTAGCTGAAGCTGGAGGCGTGTGTGGCTTTGAATGTGTTAACATACATAATTGATGCTGATGTGTACATTGACTACATCTACTGATGTCTTAATACTACATATTCCGCACGTTCAGTGCTTTAAGGCGTTTAACTGGTTCCCGGTTTTTAAATGATCCGGTGGGATTCAGTTCCAGCACAGGCAGTAGATTATTGATCGTATAAGTAGGGAAGATAAAGTGTAGAGAACGGTGCATTGTTGTGCAGAGTAGACACTGTTTCCACATCATGATGGATGTTACTGTGCGGTAGATCTCCGTTCTGTTAGGTAAAACTTTTGTGACAGTCCTCTTGTCTCGTTTATCAGTCGAGCAAATGCTGAAAACGGATTGAAACAAGTTGTGTGGAGCTCTGTCCCTGCCTGACATATTGACCAGATGTGACTGACACTATTTCACTCCTGTCCTGGTTTTCTGGCAGTGTAACTCTGTCACTGTTCTACAGAACCAACCAAACTGCAATTTGATTTAGGACATAAGCACAAATAGGGTGTGTGTGTGTGTGTGTGTGTGTGTGTGTGTGTGTGTGTGTGTGTGTGTGTGTGTATGTGTGTGTGTGCCAGGGCATAAAATTGTCAATGGCATGTCAACGTCTTTCTCCCTGTAGGAAGTGAGACCTCCAGTACATCAAACAGATTGTTCTTGACCTATGACCATACAACGGATCAGCTCAGCACAGCTCAGCTCAGCTCAGGATGCTGTACAAGCACCAGGGCATCCACTGCTTCTACTT
>JAPSES010000030.1:5529072-5542614 GCA_029822895.1 Maxillicosta whitleyi | reverse complement strand
ATAGATAGATAGATAGATAGATAGATAGATAGATAGATAGATAGATAGATAGATAGTGTTATTACACACACACACACACACACACATTAGTTTATGTACATTCATACAGTACATTTATAAATGTTCCACTAGATAGAACCTGTAAAGTGAATGTCTTATCATGTGCAGACGGCGTTTGGAAGTAGATCTGGAAGCTCTGATACAAATATTCCTTTAGAATAAAACCCATTGTCTCATTAATTCTCACATTTCACATTTTGACCCAAGGACTGTATCTTGTAAACTTCAGGCAACCAGCATTTTCAACTAAATTTTTCTTTATCAGTGGCTCACACACGGTAAAACTTCCCTCTTTTATTTCTGGAAGCATTTTACTTGTAGACCCATGATATCAGATATATATCCAATTTAGAACCATGTGTTTTACCTACAGTGTGAATGAATCCTAAATGGGAAAGAGGCAGAAAGCGTGGAAATCAGTGTCTAAACATCCAGGTGTAAATGTGAGACAAGAGTAGTTTAGGGACATTCCGAAAAAAGAGAATTACCAGACACCTATGCAGAAACAGACTTGGCTCCAAAAGTATAAGTCTGAGTTTTGGTTTTGTTTTAAGATGGGCCTAAAAAGTCAATATCCTTTTAAGTGTTTGCTATATTTAGAATATTTTTGCTGCTTTTTCTTGTTGTCATGCAGTTCTTTCCCACGGGGAACTAAAGCCCTGACACGCTCTTAAACCTACCAAAGTTCAGCGACAGAAATAGCAATTCTACAGCCTGCGTGTTGTGTCATTGTGGTGTTTTAATGTTACGTTATACTGAAACCAACAAATAATTTAACTAATCAAATCAGTGGTTATTATAATGAGGAAATCAGTGCCTCCATGTGAGTCTAGTGAAGTTTTAGTTTCAGTTTTAGTTTGGAAAATAAGTAAGGTTTGGCACAATCTTACTAAAGGGCAAATTTTATGACTCAGAGCTGTACTGAACATTTGACTTCATCATCCAGGTGTGAAAGCTCAAAAAAGATTTTCAAGTAGAATGTTTTTACATATCTGTTAATTTTAACCCATAAAGAGCCAAACATCCACCGTCGACCAAAAGCATATATTTATCTAAACTGTTGATCCATTAATCCTATGAATACATATAAATAATTGACTCATTTGGTTCAGAGACTCTGTAGTTACCATGGAAGCACCATCATCTTCTACAACATTGATTCACCAGTAAAACCCATGGAGTTAGATCAATGACAGTGGATGATACAATTGCTTTATGTCCCGTCAATGCTATATTTTACTGAAAAAGTCCAATTTTCTTCAGTTTTTTTTCTGTTTTGATATAATAACCTTTGAGTTTTTATGAACATTTTCATGACCAGTCAATTAAACATGGGAAAATAGATGACTTTCACTGGAAAAAATGCTAAAATTCAGATGACAAATGGTGATAAATCACATAAGAAAGGTTAAATAGAGGGAAAAATTCACTTAGGAACTACCACATAAGTCACACTGAGTCATTACAGTTAATGTTTATTATCACCAGTATTGATGTGTTTCATCACAGTTACATTGAGTCTAAAGCTGAAAAAAAAAAAAAAAAAACACATGTTTTAGAGTCCAATATCACTTCATTGAAGGTGGGGGACCAAACCTACTGTTGATGCTTGTGATAAAATATTGCACAAAAATAACCAAAGGCTGTTTTTTTTGGTTTCCTAGTGAGTCATTGGGTTTGTACTTACAGTAAATGCCCACATTTATCAGTTTGATAGATGGTGAATATAAGGCTTTGACCAGTCTGAACCAGGGCCAACATTTCTAAAAGTTGATCCTGCAATAAATTATTCAGTTGACTGCATTTAAGTCACTTTTACATAAATATTTTTGTAAGGAGGGTCGTGCGTGTGTGGTGTTATGTTTAGTGCTCTTTCCAAAATAAAACAAAAAAAGGGGGCAGCAGTTTCAATAGGTCATGCATCATGAATTAGAATATGCAAACACAGCCGAGGCAGCACTTTTAAGATGGCGGTTTTACGTGTGTGTTTTGGTTTTTTAGGATTATTTGAGGAGAATCTCATTTCACTGTGATCACTGGAACAGAATAGATACAACAACATTTCTGACAGTTTGCAACAGAGCTGTCCACCGTGATAAAAAAATAATAATAATAAAAAAAAAAAAAACTCCCAGGAGACTGCTGCCTTTTATTTATGTCAAACACAAGTTGCTGTTGATATTTTCCTGTTTTTCAAGAGGAGTCTGAAATATTTCCGCTAAGATGCCAGACGTAACCCACCAGGCGGCTGAATACTTATATGAAGTGATATTTTGCAATTACGAATCTTATAAACACTGCATCAATATTACAATCCCCCTCAGAGAAACTGATTGCTTGTCTTTCCAAGCAAGTAGTCAGAGACTTGCCTGCCATAAATATCCTCTGTCATTGGTGCATTCCTCTGCCTTCACCACAGCCTTTGAATATTTTCGGAGATTGCCTGGTCTGCGCCGATGCTTTCATTCCAGTGGGTTGATCACAGGAGACCTGATCCAGCTGTGTCATGAGCCGCAAAGAAAACCACCGCTGATAAGAGACCGAAGAGACACTGACTGATGTGGGATAAGGCGTGACTTTAAAGGCAACGAGCAGCATTTGGATTTTATTAGGAGATAATGCAATGATGCTCAGGCTTACACTCATTTAGGCCTCAATGATTGAAGCTGTTGTGTAAAAGCTCTGGCTTGAGATGACTGACAGAGGTAAGAAGTAAATGGTGCAGAGGTAGTCTTTACTTTACTTGAGTGTTTATTTTTATTTTTTGTCTCTAAATTTGGTCCTTTAGACACGTCTCATTTCGTGTCATCATGTCCAAGTTTGGTTTCGACCTGAATAAAAAGGACAATAAAATGTATCCTGTCGGTGCATATCACACATGGCAGATGTGGTAAAATGAAAACAACATAAAAGACTTTAGATGAAAACAGACATAAAAGAGGACTGGACTGCAGAGACAAGCTGAAAACTCATTTCACATGTTGGACTGAGGTTAATGTTCATTATTTTCCGCATGTTGCTTTCCATTTTATTTGAAGTGGGAATAAATTAAGAGCTATGTTACATTAAAATTACATGAGGTTCAGATAGAGCTGGTAGAAGTATGCTTCAAATGCTTACTTTTTTTTTTTTAGTTACTTTTTCACTTTTACTTGAGAAAAGAGAAAAGTGTTTTTTTTTTTTTGTTTTCATTTTACACAACTATCAGTATTTCTGCTTGAGTAAATTATTTGTGTACTTTTCCTCCCTGCTACATGTTTCTTTAAAAGTTAAAAGAATGACTTTACATTTTGGGAAAAACTGAGTAGGCTGAGGAAAGCTTTTATCTTTTTGTGTTATTCATCCATAGCACATTTTAACAAAAAGAGTAAAGACACTGTAAACACAGGGACACCATTAGTATGCAAGAGTTTTCCCCGTGTTTGTGCTTCTGCTGGAATAAAGACTGAGTGCACTTGCGAAAACCTCAGTCTATAATTTAGGTCTGTGCGATTGAAACAGTCCTGAAAAACCTCTGGCTTGAGATGACTGATAATAGCGTCAATATGAGACATGCCAATGAGCACAGGAATGGATATCCATCCACACACGTCATCATCACATAACAGCAGTGTTAGTTGCCACAGACAGCTGGAATGTTCCACTGGGATGACAGAAGGTGTGTCCAATCACACAACAACATCCCCCCCACCCTCCTTCAACACCACTATCCCCTCTCCCCCTTCCCCACCAACATGCCTTCTGGTTGAACCCCCACAAACCCTAATCCCAGAGTCCAGGATAACCAGTGAGTCAGGACAAATGGCCATAGTCTGCGTGGTAGTGAAGACGCAGCAGGTGCCGTGCTGTCAAAAGCCACTTCACACCTCTTCCTTCTCTCTCACACCAGCGCCACTATCGGCCCCCTGTGAGTTCTGGCCACCCTCTCTGTGGGAGGGGTCAGGGGGGACTCTCCTGGATCTGCTTTGTTATCAGCATGCTCCAGCTTTGAAGTGAGCTGGGCCAGAATCTGGACTGTGTTTACTTGAAGGCATCTCCCATGTTGTGTGTGTCAGCCTGGGGTAATTACTGCTCAGCGAGTAGCCCTGACCGTGATGACACGGTGGGTAGGTGTGGAGAAGTGGGCTGGGCCCTGAGTACATCAGCGTCTGGAGCTGCTCTTAGTCACAAGGATGTGGTTCAGACTAGGGAGCTCCCAAGAGGGGGCTGCCTGCATGGACATGATTTGTTAAAAGAAGTACTGACTGCAGCCAATAATGTCCTGTAATTGTATTGTTATCATGAAGTGCAGGCCTGTTGTGCTTTTTTTCTCTGTGGGGTGTCACATCAAAGACTGGCTGATCACAGCAGCACATTTGCAAATACATTATTATTGCATAATTCAAAGGGGAAACTTGATATTTA
Organism: Maxillicosta whitleyi; assembly: GCA_029822895.1. NCBI lineage: Eukaryota > Metazoa > Chordata > Actinopteri > Perciformes > Neosebastidae > Maxillicosta > Maxillicosta whitleyi. The sequence goes on along the minus strand of JAPSES010000030.1, from coordinate 5,538,150 downwards.
TACCATTCAATGTATGGTGATGCTTTTGGTTTGGGAGTTTGATAAGGAACCACTAACTTGAAACTTCAAGCTTTTGAGTTTGGGATGAAGTTATTAAGTTGCGATCATTAAGTAATGATACATTCTATTACATATAGTTTTCAGTATTTTAAATAAGGTTTTCACCACCAGAAATCCACTAGTATGCTTCTTGCCAAAACTCAGGAATGTTTTAATTAATAAACTAAACGCCTAAAATTATTATTAAACAGCACCAAATAAATTATTCTACTTAATAAATAACAGTTAATAACAGATAACTACTCTTAATGACCTAATTGTTAATGTTCTGTTACAGCTAATGCTAGCTGCTTCATTTGGATAAAATGCAAAGACTGATTTCCCCTGCAGGGATAGTAAAGTGAATTCACCTTAACCTTAAATGTTAACATACATAGTTGTGTTTGACATCATAATATCCACTTTGTGTAATGTATAGATGTGCTAATTAGTGTGCAAAAATCCATATAATCTCCTACAAATTAACGCTAGCATTAGCTAATGTAGCTAACTTACTCTAACAGGCTAACTTTTGAAAACCACTAAACTTCATGGCAGAATCCTCAGACAGTCTTGTGTGTGGAACTTCTCAACAGTAGCAGTATTTCTCTATAGCAGGGCTGCCAGTCAGAGGAAAAATACATTTTATTCAATAACCATGAGCTCCAAATATTGACAAGCTAGCTGTCAATCAAAGCCCACATTGACAGTACTCACTCAGCTGTCAATCACAGTGACCACACCCCTAATTATGTATGACTTAAAGTGAAAATAGAATTTACATGGAACTGAAAAAATCAGGTCTGAAACTTAGATTTTTTTTTTTTATCAGAGATGTGAATATATGCTTATAATTCAATTGGTAATCTAATGTTACACTGTGTTTCTCAAAATCTTTCGATAACAATGGAGGTTTTATAATTCGATTTATGTGTTTGTCTTGGTTGTGTTTATGATTTTTGGCTATAGGCTACCTGAGAATGAAATGTACTATATATAAATATGAATATGCATGTGTGTGCGTGTGTGTAAGGTTTGTTTGCTTATTGCAAAAAAGAAAAGGCTACTTGACAGATTTTGGCTGCTCAGCCAAATCTGGTGGTATGTTTTTGTTATAAAGTTAGAACTATATGGAAAAGTTAAAACAGTGCAGTTACATAAGATACCAGTCATTTTTGGATGTGATAACAATACGTCCATCATAAAACAAGTCTTAGCTCCTTAACAATTCAGCAGCTGTAAGACTTTTTTTTTTCTAAAAGTTTCAAAAACAAGCCAAGTCTTTTAGTTTCTTTCCAAAAACACTGGTCACACATTACACAAGCTCACTGGAGAAAGTTTGATAAAGATATCTCATCCTTTCAGCCTCCTCAGCAGCCAAAACATGATTTTCTCCTCGAATACCAATTTTCTACATCCTCAATGTCAGACAATAAATAAAAATAAAACAAAAACATGTATGTATATGAAACGGTCTTTAAATGTCACCATTGATGATGCTCGTTCTGTCGTAAATCATTTAGTACAATCTTGTTTTTCTGGCTCTGAATGCGCTGATGATGTCAACGTTGATGTGAAGTCAAAGGTCAGATTCCTCATAATTCTGCTGAAGCCTGACTGGTAGATACCAGCGCACGGCCTCTGTAATCTGGAACTGAAATGACGCTGGAGATTGGCGTTTTGCAAAAGGCCAGACATCCTGTTACAGGTCTGGTCTGGTTGTCAGAGGGGATGTGTAAGGTCTCCGTCAGAGCATTAACATATAAAATCAGTCTTGCTTCATTCTTAATATCCTGATTAATGTATTTTATAATCGTGTGCATCATTTGTGAGTATTACAGGATTATGCAATTCCGTGCTCTTTCTGGTGACTGCAGGCTGTTTTTTTTGTTATTTGGCGCAGTCTGTCATAATATTTATCACTTTCTCATACAACGTGCTGTAACGGATTGTGACAGATTTAATAGCAGTTCCCTCACATCGCTGAGTGGTTCTAAGTGTCATAAGCAAACAGCTAATTTGAAAACACGTAAATCAATTTGCTGTAATGAATAAAGACTCTTGTTTAATAGAAAAGCAACAACGTGAATTCCCACACAGAACAGGGTGATGAACCACATATGGCAGAAATATTAATGTGACAGTGAAAGCTTTTTCAAAGTAAGTACATACAGATTAGGGAGGATCTACAAAGTCTATCACAATCTGATAAGACTTTTAGTGTTTTCATTGGTGAGTGTCTCTGCTTTTATCTTCTACAACTCCTGAGCTCTCCTTATCACGGCCAGTGTAGTCTGGAATTCCAGACTCTGATAATTGTCTTGTAATCTTTAGTTATCCAAGCAAAGAGTTAACCCAGCTTTGACTGAAAAATATTTCACAAACACTACCTTGCAATTAAGCCACAAAAAAAATTGCCTGGAAGGTTCATTCTCGTAAGCGTCATTTGAAATATATTTTAACAGACAACTCTGGAGCTGGAGGTTAGATTGTAGTCTGGAAAACAAACCATAAGGAGCATAAACTACAGAAAATGGATTTTGGAACACAGCACAACCCGATAATTGGATGAAGTTCAATGTTTTAATGAATGTGGTTTTCATCTGCACAAAGAGTTCAGTGTAAAGATTGATACAACTCTTTTATCATACATTTTAGTTATATAATATCCAATTTGCGTGTGAAAAAATAAAGCACATAAAAACTTGTTTTATGGGTGATTATCCTCCAGAAATGGCTGCATCTAGATGTTATTTAGTCCTGTTGATCCTCACTACAGAAATAAGTCTCATTCTGTAAAAATATCCCATATACTGTATATGATTAGTATAATCTGTAGGAATATATTTTGTGAATTAATATATCCTAAGAAAGTATGTTATTTTAGGTTGGTCTGCAGTAAAGACTGGGACATTTTTAATAATAAAGTCTGTCTCTAAAACTATTTTTAAAGTTATTATGGCAGCCAGTTCTGTGTAGATATGGGGCATAATTATTGTTGTAGTTTCCTGTAGTTTCAGTTCTTGAATGTATTTTATAACTAAAAACAGAGGACCACATATTGGGAAGCTTGCAGTTAGTTATTAGTTAACCTATCTTTAATTTTTCAAGGTTTTTGAAACCTCTTATTATATGCAATATGCAAGTTTTGTAATTCGAGAGGCAAATCTATGTCTATAAATGTGATGCTACAGACATTCATGTGCAATTCCATGTCCCAGTTAAAGATGATCAAGATGATTGATTGTAACATCCTGTGATGCATCTTTATGTAAATGTAGTTGTTCATATTGTACATGGAGTCACAGACCATCATGATTTTCATCTATGATGGTCTATAATAGTTGTTGTGGTTTAACACTGGTTTAGCTGCTGAACCACTGTCGAATGCTGGTGGACCAATATTATTATTAATGAGTACATGTTGGTGAATTATGATCAGATATTGGCCTCATTAATGATGCTGGTTCTCCAATGTGTGCTGTAAATTAATCTCAATTTCCATTTTATCTCATTTCAGCATGTGCTTTTATTCTGTGAATATCATCACAACGCTGTCAAAGCACTGTGATGAACACAAATGAATAACTGATGTTGGTAATGATTATGTCATTATTACCCCCACCTCATAAAGGGGAGGCAGGGGGTATTGTTTTTGGTTAGGTTTGTTTGTTTAACACTGTAGCAGCAAAATTATTGGTTAAATTCACACCAAATTGGGTTTATAGATTATCAGTGACCCAGAGTAGATGTTGTTACATTTTGGGAAAAGTAGGTCAAACTTCAAATTTTATGATTTTTTTTTAATCTTTTTTTTTTCTCCTCTTTTCTTATTATAGTGAAATTTCTAATGTCTATAAAAACATCAATTTTGCTTCAACTTATTTCAGATTTGGCACACACACACACACACACACACACACATATATATATACAGAGGTAACCGATATGCTGACATCAGCACACACAGAGACATGATGACATCAGTTGGATCGATGCCAAAATAAGCTACATTATGTGTGAGGGGCGGGGTTTGTTGTTCCTGGCACCACTTGTTCGTACATATAATGACCATAATAATTTGTAACACGTATTAAATTATACATATTACTGCAACCAAAGTTTAAATGAATATTTTAGTTGCAACCTTTTTTTATTAGTATAAAATAAATTAGATGCAAACTCATTTGCAGCTGGGCTTTTTTATGACGTAGGTGTTTTTGTCTGTGCATTAAATAGAAAATCCTTCAATGATCTTCACTTAGTTTTTCCATTTATGAGGAGTCTGACTGTGTCTGAGGTTTGTTTACATAGGCTTGTTTTAATCATCGACCTTCAATAAAATGGCGACAGCAGTTCATATGGAATTGCTCACTGCTTAAAATCAAAGTCTGTTGTTTCAGTTTGACAAGTGTGACAATTAGCTGATTTTTCCACTTGTATTAGAGAAAACAGCAGACTTGAAGTGACGTGATGGGTTTTTTTTTACAGTCTGTTTTCAGTTTTTGCCAATGTTTGACTTGATCAGTTAAGTATCGAATCAATAAAGTAGATATCATCATGTGTTGATGCATTACAAACAGTCAGAATAAAGACATCAGTGTTTATGAATTGAATATGTAACTACCATATATTGTAATTTAGTGCGGCTGAACTTGAAATGCCCGCAACCCATTTAAATATTTTCCATATTCTCTGCAGTCTGTGTATTGTTGTGTTGTTTTCATAACATTTTATTTCATTTCAATACCCCAATAAACAAAGAGTCGATAAGCACTGTTTAGAGGGGATTAGATAAAGTGGCTCTGTTTATACAGAGGTTTGCAAAATGCTATTTCCCCTCGTCAGTGTGAAATCTAGAGGAATACAACTTGAGGGTGATGTAAAGCTCCTCTGCCTTGATGCCAAGAGAAAGCAGAGGCAATGGTTGACCTTGTCCTTCTTTGCTGTTGGTCTGTGGGTTTGGGCCAGGGACAGGAACTCCCTGTACAGACACTGTGTCTGCAATTGCTGAAACTACTCCACAGTAGAACGCTTTGTTCACTGCCACCAAGGAAAGCCTAGACAACAAAAACACACACATTCTGGAAAAATGAACACTTGAGAGGGGTCGTTTTCTCCTCAAAACGTCTTGCTTGGGTTTCAGCGGTAAATAATATTCCCTTTAGAAGGCGAAATCATTCAGCTTTACAAAATGCTTTGAGATAATACATACAAGACCTGTTGTTATCAAACCATTAATCTAAATTTGCAAGTAGTAAAGGGTTATGATGTCTTGCGTGAAAAAAAAAAAAAAAAAAGCAGCACATAACCACAGTGTGACCTAAGACTTAAGTTGTTTAACTGTGGAGAGGGGGGTGTCTGTGACTGGAGGGGAAGCTCATAACTCTTTGAAAATTAAACAGTTTAGGGGTCATGTGGTTATTTGTATCACTTAGAAAAATCTTAACATAAGCCAGCCAATGAAAATAACCATGTAGGTACATTCTTTTTAGTGGGAAATCAGATACGTAATTAGATTTTGTGCTGCTCTTACATGCACATAATCCAGCGCTGGTTCTACAGACATGCTCATAAATTTTTGTTACAATATATTCAAATACAAGATGTTTTTGCATCCACATGCTGATAAAAGATTTATGCTAAAGCAACAGATGGTTCCGTGCAATTCAAGAGCCACTGGGCGTTCAGCATTCTTCATTCACTTGCAATACAGCTGACCAAATATCACTGGCAAATAGTGTCACTTCAATCACACTGCCCTCAAAACTGATAGGTTATCCAATTATGTGCGTTGATGCATTTCCTGTGAAGCTGGAACATTGCTCTTGACCTTTTCTTGATAGAAATGAAATTTTCAGCCCCTCAGGCCAAACAAAATCTCACAGTACTCCACCCTTTGAGTGAGTCATGCTGGGATAGTCAAACAAGCCTACTCCATGAATCTACAGACGTTACTCCTACAGATCAGACGTTTAGAAACCAGCCACCACGTTGGCTGATGTGCCACATCCTTCTGTATCGGCACCATTTAAGGTGTTAGGACGGTGTCAAACAAAGCTGGTAGGTCCTTTACCGGTCTCCACTCCAGAGCAAGAGAGCATGTCTCCGAGCAAGTTATCTCTCCCCGCAGCAAGCTGCCACGCGCCCGTTGCACCTGATTGTCTCATCGGCGCATTCCAGGTGAGAGGGTTCGACAAGCTGGGACATAGCGCCCAGACAGTGATACACTTGTTCAGCAGCCACAGGTGTAGCTGCCCTCATTTCTCCACTCTCTCCCTGAGGTATTAGGCATCGTCGAGTAGCAAGAGTAATCTCAAGCAAGGCAGGGAAAAATCAATGACAAATGACTTGGCTTTTTCATGGAGCACCGCAAGAAAAGAACAGCCATTTATTTTGAGCCGGTCATCTTATTGACCTATATTCTCGCCCATCATTCAAAGTTGACTCAAGAGTACAAAAAGAATACAATAATAAAGTAAAAGACTAAGTGGTGAGAATGGCCAGTGCAATTTATTACAAAAGGGTGTTTTCAATATATACATTTATTTGGCCTTTGTCACTGAACTAGGTCAACCATTGTGACTGTGTTCAGTCTGAAAATTGACTGCAGTAGCCGAGGCCATATACATTATGAGGAAGACCTCATAAAGTGGTGAAAATGCACTTCAGACTCTCAAACTTTAACTTTCATCCATTATGAAAGAAAGTGGAGTTAAAGCTTTTCAAAATTTTGCTGTTACTTGTTTCTCTGATAGATAAATAAATCATATTTCTATGATTACGTCAACCGTGCAACAACTGAACAGCAAATTTAAACGAGCTAAACCCAGATGTTTGTGGAATGAGAGAATCAAAGAGAATTATCTACAAAGAAAAGCAATTTGAATGACTCCAATCTGATTTATTCCAATGAAAAAGCAAACATACACTATATAATAGAAACCAAATCATACGAGTACTAATTAAAAACTCCATTCTTTGTTCTTTTTTAGGCTAGAACTCAGTAAAATTAAACATTTATTGTTTCTTTTTCTGTAAATGCTTAATCTTCTGAAGGGTTGTAGGGGTGTTGGAGCCTATCCCAGCTGACATCGGCCAAAGGCACCAGTTCATATATACAAACTAAAACGCTCTGACGCTCATATTTACACCTAGAGGGATTTGACCTTTGAACCTTCTACAGTGTCTCTTTTTATGATGGAAGGAAACCTACACAGACACAGGTAGAACATATAAACTCCACAGAAAACAGCCCATAGCCACCAGCACTGACATCAAACCCAGGTCCGTCTTATTATGAGATGACGGCGCTAACCACTGGAATTAAAAATGAAACAACCCATCAATTTTTGAAAGGTTTTGTACCTACTGTAAAAAAAAAAAAAAAAAAAAAGACAAAGAAGCAGATAGAACATGATCATCCCTCAAGAGGTAATTGTCTTTTTCTACTTGTAGAGATTTGCTTGTGGAGTTTTTCTTCTCATCTAAAGGAGAATAAGTGCCATGTGGCATGTCATTAAAACACAACTATTACACTTTAAAAGACAAAGTAAGATTGGATTTTATTTTAAGGTGTCCCTGATTTTTTGTCTATCACCTCTACTTCAGAGAATGTGTGCTAAGTGGTTCCTAATTATGAGTTTAATCACCCGCTGATGCAGAATAATGCCCTCTTGCTCTAACACATACTGTATCAGACATTAATAATCCCCCTTTATCCATTCAGACATACACCACTTTGTGCACTTTCTAAATTTAAGCCTCCATAGGTCTGCTCGCCTGCCGCTAAGGAGTGATCAGCCATTCAAGGGAGGGAGGAAACAGGAACTAAAGCATTTTGGTGATGTAATTGGCAGCCGATGCGGAGGAAGATGGAGATAAAGGAAAAGGAATTCAAAATAATATCTGTTTGGGCATGCATCAGGGGGTTATGATGAGCACGGAGGGATCATGTTTTGACTTTTGTCTCTGAAACTGATTCACTGTTGCTCAAGCGCTTGCATTTTACAATAGTCTGAGCTGTGGAAATCTGAATGTGCCATTTCACAGTAACAGCAGTGGAGATATTGTGATGTAGTAAAGTAGTGACTCTGAAAGGAGCCTTTAATAAAGCTGAGCTACCCCCCACCTGATCCAACACAGCGCAGGAACAGTATAGAAAAAACGAGTATGCTAATGTACACTGGGAGCTGGTCGTAAACAGAATAATCAGAGCTACCCATTTTGTGCACCATCATCTGGGAGGAGGATTTCAACATCTTTAAGGCAGGGGTTCCAAAACTTTTTTCAGCTCAATACCCAAAAGAGAGATTTACTGTCTCCGCAGGACTCAGACTTGCACAAATACATTATGAAGCGCCATAACATGGACAATTTTTACTGACTCATCCACCGACAAAACTTTGCAACCTAAATCACATTAGGGACAAGTCAGCTAGTGAGTTAACTCCAACATCCGCAGATAACACTGAAGAGTAACGTTTGCTGGCTACTAACATGCTCCTGTTATACCCCTAGGTGTAGATTTCAGGGGAAAAATATACCCAGGAGCAGCTAATGCTAAACGCAGCAGTTATGAATTTGTGTGTAAGGTGAAACTTTTAATGTTTCAATCAGCCTGTAACACTTATCATGTGGCCTTGATTTAAAGGAGGGATATTTTACTTTTGCAAATGTTTTATGCATTTTAAATCATTTCCCTGTGGTCTACATAAACTGTAAATGCTATGTTTAGGTCTGAATTCTTCATTAATTCAACTCCACAGGTCCATCTTCAGCCCTATTTCTGAGTAATGATACGAGAAAGGTGGTTTTTGAGCGCTGGCCCTTTAAATGCACATGAGCCCAAGGGCGTCGTAGAGGGGGGTAAATTAGAACTGATTCAGGGGGTCCTGACTACAGGTGGGGCCCTTGGCTGGGAGGGTCCCAAAAGGAGTCTATTTTTCCCCTTTCTTTTTTTCCCCCTAAATAATGTCAATATATGTTGGTATTTCATGCAAATTCAATGTTCTCTGGGAATACATTGGTTGAAATATA
>JAPSES010000030.1:5511648-5526733 GCA_029822895.1 Maxillicosta whitleyi | reverse complement strand
CACACTGAGCTCTTTCTTATGAATTTCAGAAGACGTTAGTAAAACACAATGATCTTATTTTATTTTAATTAATACACATATCTCAGCACCGTTGGCCCATTTTGGGACCAACCTCAAGGCAGTAAAAGGCAGGATAAATGTTACTCTCAGATATAAACGTTACAATAAAGAAAGCCACTGGAGAAGGTCAAGTAGCCACTTTTTCCATCCTTCGTTGTTGTCTGACAATAGGGCGGCGAGAACAACAAGGCAGGGATGAGTAAGGATATGACGGGGGGCAGGGTGCAGGCTGAGACCTGCTCCGGCATTAAGTTATGCCTTTGTGAGGCAGGAGCACTTGCCTGTGGCAGGTGCAGGTAGCAGACGTGACGCTGCAGAGGTGTTTCTATTAAGAAGTGCCCAACCTGCCGAGTTGTCAGGACAAGTTGGAGAGTCACCACCCTGCTCTGAAAGCTAACCAGACTCACATACTATGACTTGCACTTCTAAAGCTGGGATGGAGGAACTGGAAAATCCCAGAACATAAAATTATAGGATTGTTGTGATGCTTGTCATGGAGGCTAATGTGGAAGATAATACATCATAACAGCAATTACAATCTCAGGGATTGTCTCTTTTATGTTCCACCCCGACAAAAGCATTAAAAGCATTTATAGACTTTAAAATAAAGACATTTATCATTCTCAGCGCCCTCAGCTCTTATAGTTAAATTCAAATTGTTAGTTTTTATGGGAGTGGACTAATCCTAAAACTAGACTTTAAAAAGGTTTATAATAGCCAGGGTAGTTAGACTGTTTTACAGCACTGATTTCTCATTTTCCACTGAAGAACTCCTTAGAATTATGGCCTGGGTTTTCTGATAAAGCAGAAGTTGCCTTAGCTCTGGTGTTTGAGGATAAACTGATTAAAAGTCCTGTATTTAAGCCACCGAGGCACCTGTAGCCGCCTATGAAGAACAGCGAATCACTGGCGAATGTAAGCCTGCAAGTCTGGCCATGTCAGGTGGGATTCCTGTCATCACAGTGCAACAGTAATCATCCGCACAGAAGAATCTGAGCGGGGAAAAAAGCAAATGAAAAGGTGCAGTGTGAAAAATGCAGAAGGATCTTCTGAAGGAGACGTGATTCACCATGCGCTACACTTGCTCAAAACATTTTCTTGTTGTAGGAGTGGCGATGGAAGGCCCAAGGCAATCATTTTTCAGGTTCAAAGATATTTCATGCAACTTATTTCTGACATACTGTGCGGAGAGAGCTTCCACGCTGTGCTGCTGTTTAGCTAGGACTTATCAAAATTCCATGTCAGGATGTTTGCAGTTTGATCTGTGCTATGAAATTTAAGATCCGGAGCCTGTTTCGGCCTGTGTTAAAAAAAAAAAAAAAAATACAGAGCAAGATGATATGAATGATTTCTAGCCCTCATGCTGGCTTGGAAAATCAAAGATCACGTCAATGCCCACCAACATGGAGGAATTTAAATTTACCTCTTTAAGCCTTCTTAAGCCTCATAGCCAGAGGCGTTTTATCAGCAGGTAATTGAAGTGGGCTCTTTACAGGACACACCAAAAAATTTTTTAATGTCATTTGCAACAACCGAAGGAGCAAAAGTGATGATATGGATCTGCGACACAAAAGTTAGCAGCAATTATCGCCGCGAACACCTGAAGGAGTGGAGGTTTTAACAATGAGGGCAGAGTAAGCAAAAATGATCCGCCTCCCCTCCCCTGTTTGCTTTGCCTGAATGAATAGCAGATCCACCAGCATGGCAGTGTCAGAATAGATTAGTGCCATGGTCCATCTCCCTAGCTTCACAAAATAAAATCCTCTTAAAAGCAGGGGATGTCACTCAATCTCCTGAGACATGTACTTGCACGGTGGACTTAAAGGAGCTCGCACAACTGGGAAATACCTGCACAAATACAGGAAGTTTAAACTGAAAATAGGCTGGTAAGGAGGTATTTGGAAAGGTATATGGAATCTTGTGCAGTATTTACCGTTTTCCCTTTAAACAGGAGCGCACATTTCAGTTTAATATGAAGTATTTTACACACAGGCAAAGGTTTTTTAGATTATAGAACTACAGCCATTAGAGCCTAAATCTAATATGCCCATTTCTATTGAGACATAGTAGATGTTCATTCTCAAACACAGCAGGTTCAAGTAAATCTTATCTTAAAAGTATCTTCATGTCGCCTTTAGCGATCTGTGTTTTGGATAATCATAGCCCGGAGCACAGTGTAAAAGGGGGCTTTTCCAAACCTATTCAGAGGGTTCAATCCGTGTAACTAAGAAAACAACAGGAAGTTCCTCTGTGAGGAGCCCAAAGGCAGAGGTGAAGAGTTCATCAAGCCATGACAGCACTTTTCTGAAAAGAAGAAAAAAAAAACAAAACCTATATTCATTCCATTGAAGAGAAAGGTTGTGGAATTAATGAACAAAATGAAGGCCCACAGTTGATGTGATGCTATTGCACGTGTTGCTGTTATTAATGTTTATTGCAGAGAAGTGTTGACAAGACTTTATATTACAAACAAATGTGCATACCTATCAAAAAATTTAGAACAAATAAAAGCATATTATGACGCAGCTTTATTGCATATATCTTTCAGATGGGTCAAACACATGCTACATGTGGCTCTACCCATAGTAATAAAGAGACATCTTTGTGGAAGTGGAAGCAATAACATCATCATACATCAATTACATCAGTTTTTTAATCCGTTTTTTAAACCGACAACTTCCTTTTTTTTTTGTAATTACCCTTGTAATAAGTAGAACAATGTAGCAACCCAGTCATTATTGGAAAAATACACACACTTAGTACAATTTGCCTAAATTTAACATGGTTTTTAATCAAACAAGAGAACAGAACTGAGAATGGGACAAGTTTGCAGAGAACGTTTAATTTCACCTTGTCCTGTGTCAGATGTTTACACCTGCAGAGAATGGAATAATGACATTAATATTAGAATAATGAATATGACATAATAAATATGAACAAGTGTTGTACTAGTGTTAACATGAATAAATGTAACATGTAAAGATGCTTGAATCTAAATGAAAACTTGACACATATCACAGTCTATATGTGTATGTATGAGTGAATATCCACCTTTTAGAAAAAGCAAATTACATAAAAAATTACACTTTACAATAAGGCTTGTGAATTTAAGAAAACTAATTACTTAAAAACATTGTTTAAGTAATAAGTAGCCTATTAAGTGTTAATTAACCGTTAACTACTATTTTCTAATATAATCACTCACTAATTGTGTTCATGTCAATTAATGCCACTTTCCTATGGACCACAGCAGAAACTCATTTGGATTTATTGGACTAAGCTCAGTTTTAGCATCAGCATGCTACATTCACAGTACTTGCTCAGCAATGCTTGATTGTCATAGCAACACAGCATAAACATACTATGACATCATCTTTAGCATGACTGCGACTACAAGTGTTATAATTTATTTTCTTAGATTTCAAAGATATTCTCAATTTAGCAACATTTTCAGGTTCTCCCTGTGAGCTTGGCCTAGTGTCCGGTGTCCTGTCATGATACCACACATACGTATGTACCGATGCAGTGTCTGTGATCCTGTTTTTACTCCACTTTAGTCATGACTGGTCATATGGATCCTGGGCAAAGGCCAAACTAAAAATAGTATCTGACAGAACCCTCTTATATAATGGAGACGTAAACTTAAAGGGATAGTTCAGGATTTTTGACATGAATCTGTGTGACATCCCCGTCATCAGTGTAGTACATCCACACTGCCGTACCCCTGACAGTGTCCTGTGAGCTGAGTTCTGATCCGGTTTTGGTCGAAATGTAAGTAATCTGGCAAGTTTTGCGGGGGACACTCTAAAAACAGCATGTTTTCAAAAGAGTGATTTATTTGCATCACAAACCACAAATGTCCTTGAAAAAGTCACACATTGTAATCACTTGGCCCTATTTTCTCTCTCCATATCTCTGTGCGCTGCTGCAAGATGACACTAGTCTACCTGTTTCACTGCTGAAAAAAGTTGTTGACTAGTGTGCAGCGGTCAGCAGCATGACAGACCAAGTGATTACGATGTGTGACTTTTTCATGGACATTGGTTTGTGATGTAAATAAATCACTCTTTTGAACACATGCTGTTTTTAGAAGAAAAACCTTTTATTTTACTGACCCCCATAAACTTACCAGACTACTTTGTTTTGGACCAAAACTGGATCAGAACTGGGCTCACAGGACACTGTTGGGGGTAAGTCAGTGTGGATGTACTACACTGATGACAGGGATGTCATACAGATTCATGTCAAAAATCTTGAACAATCCTTTTAAGTTTACATCTCCATTATATAAGAGGGTTCTGTCAGATACTATTTTTAGTATATAGTATGTATAGTATGTACATCATTTTAAACTTTAAATAAGGTATAAATAAATGCCTTAGCTTCCATGAACTCCATTAATAAATGATTCAGACACATTAGTTACCTGTAGCTAGGTTACTACATTAACTCATTTTAATTAATCTAACTTTATGTGTTTTCATGTACAGTTAAGTTTACCAACAACACCACTTTCTCTATATTTTCAGTCTGATGTTTTGCTTTAGAAATGAAGTAGGGCCCTTTTACCTTATACAGGTTAAGATGCCTACTATGAGCAAACTACCTCTAAAAATACCCCCCCCCCCCCACCACCACCAAAAAAAAAAAAAAAACATTTCCATTTCCGCCAGGGTCTAAACTCCAGTCACGGTAATCACCTTGTGTCTATCTCACCCACCTGTTTCTTCAGGCTTGTGAATAAATGTGAGGTCATATAATCTGCTGCCGCTCTCACCTCGTCACACTAAAGTACAGGAAACACAGACAGTAAAGCCAGACTTCCCACTGTGAGATCCAGAGATGTGACCTGTGAGGTGGATTACCTGCTCAGAAGGAGACACATTGTTGGTCTGTCAGCTTAATGCCTACAGCAGCAGTCAGCCTCTGTCAGAACGATCATGTCAGTGCAAACTCATGCTCACACTTTATGTAGATGCCCACAGAGGCACATGACAGCGTTATATAAGCACTTTTTGACAACTCTTTTTTACTGTCCAGTATTATGTGTGACGTGTGGAAGAAAGGTTTTGTTCAAACACAGAATAGGGTTCGAACTTTACACCTGAGGGAAAGAGTTCAACACAGTTTTTTTTTCTTTTTTCCTGAGCTTCTGAGAGAGATCAGCTGTCATTTGAGGCAGGAATGTAATAGCAGAGCACCGTGTATCTCTCCTCAAATTGATTGGAATCACTTTCTGTACCACAACAAGAATCCTCTCCCCTCTCCTTTTCATCTCATAGTCTCATTGATCATTGCAGCTTCTGAGATACAGAGTACAGGTGTGATCACCATCCTAATGCATCGTCTATATCTGTGTGTGTGTGTGTGTGTGTGTGTGTGTGTGTGTGTGTGTGTGTGTGTGTGTGTGTGTGTGTGTGTGTGTGTGTCTATGTGAACAGCTCAAAGGATGTTGTATATGGTGCACAGCTAACATTTCGGTGAATACATTTTGCTTGTGGTCTGGAAGTACAATGAATGAATGTTGACACAACATCCTCAGTCATGCATAATTTATGTGAAAACACTTTCCAAAGCTTTCTGAATGTTGATTTCTATCATTCTGTAACATCACAAAGAGGAAAATTATGGCAAATCTAGCATCCCTTAAGCTGCACTAGTACCCAGGCTGCATCCCTGAAATACTTTACTAGCAGTCTACAATGGAATACCTCACAGTTTTTGTGTACACATGTGTGCATGTGCATGCATGCATGTATGTGTATGTTTGCGTCAACTCCGACATAATGATAGACCGACAGTGGGAGCGACAGCACCACCCCAAGCAAGTGGAAAAGCTCTGCATTCCACTGCTGCTGCTGCTGCTGTGAACATGAGCACAGCTTGCAGGTTAAAACATGCAGCTTGGAGCCACCACTGTTTTAGTAAATACTTTCAGAACCAGTGTTTAAAGATCATAGCTTGAGGACACAGTTGGGTTTGATTTCCCAAACAAGGATTATGTGTTGTGGTTGTCCGGTTTTTATGGAAGAGCGTAAAATGTAAAATTGGTTTCACCTGCTAAAAAAATAGATGTTTTATTCCTGTCTGAGCTGAGAAATATTCTGTAAAATCAAATATTTGCACAGTACTCAAGTGTCTTTCACACACTTTGAAGAGGAAGCTTGCAATTCCCATTCATAAAGGAAATGAAACCTGGATACAGAAGGCTCCCGTAATGAGCCAGTTGTTGTTTTGGACTCAGGCATGCTGTAATGTTAAATTATGGATTTCTGTGGCTCACTCTGGCTGCATAGATCTGCAAAGATCACCACCTGCCACTCAAATCTGAAACACCTGCTTCCTCTACACTGTCCATCGCCAGCTGGCTCTGTGCAGAAAACCCTAAAATAGCCCTTAAATAAACTAATTCAGACGGGAGCCAAAACAGTATCCTTCCCACATCTGAGCTAAAATATTTAATCCAATAAACATTTATAGGACTATTTCATAGCTGCTGTAGATTCCTTACTTTTCTAATATTTATATCCTGACATTTAACTATGCTCTTTTTTTTTCCACTCTCATTCCAGCTGTCCAGGGGATGTTTGAGCTCAGAGAGGAACTTTCCTCAACTCCCATCCAACATAATCAAATAGAAAATGTTCCCAATAATAATAATATCCACTCCCTGCATCCACTCACTAACCTCCTCTCATTTGCCTTTCTTTAATTGAAACATTAATCACACAGACTCGTCAGTGCGACTGTGAGGGGTTCAATATTCTCAGGCAATAAACTAGACGACTGATGATCACAGGCAGATGGATCAGTGTGTTTTTATGCGGTGGGCTGATGGACACGCTCGGTGGGAACACGCAGGAGGAAGGATCCACTCCACCTACAGGACTCCTCTGGACATAACAGAGTGCGTCGCTGCTCGGCTGCATTCGCTCAGCCCAGCGTGCTCTGCTCAATCCTTTTGACTTGACTTGATAACAAGTGTATTTGGCCGCTCCGCTCTCCCTCACTCGTGCTTGTCTCTGCCTTGATGCCTTCCTCATTGTAATTCACTGCCGTTTTGCAAATTTTTTCCCTGCTCCACTGAATACAATCCTGTCTCGATCCCTGCGGTTCATTTGTCTACTTCAAATCTTCCCATGGACAGTGTCAGATCAGGGCCTTTTTGTGTTTTTTTTTACAGACTTATCCTCCTGTTGTGTCCAGTTACACAGAATTTACATACTTATATCCATTCCAATGTGATTATTTTGTTAAATCAACATATGGAGTGTTTGTATAAAGATCTTAGTTGCAGTTTTTGATTTTTAGAGAATGCAAAAGTGTATTTTCTCTTACGATGTTAACACAAACGTTACATCTCAGGAATAAAGATGAATAATAACATAAGTAAATGGGTCAAGTCAAGCTCCGTATCCATTTATGTAATAAGACAAATCTGTGTCCTTATGGGTGATGGGTGATGTGGAACTGTGCCAGGAAAAGGCCTGCTCTCATTTTTATTTATTTTACTGGGTTTGTGCAGATGAAGGTCTTTCCATTTGTAAAACAGACAACATTTCAAAAAGTATTAAGATCTTTTACCTCAGAATAAGCAACAGGACTTCGGTGTAAGCAATACTTCAATGCAATTACAAGCAGAAGTACTGCAACCATGGCTTAACATAATTAGAGTGAGAATATATGATTACAGCGGGTCAATGTGAAGTTAATTTAAGCTGTTTGAAACACTGCTGGCTATCAATCAAGATCATTGATATTGTTTCTCTTTATGCTCCTTCATTTTCATAATAACCTTTAATTAAAAGTATATATGGAGATTTTTTCTACACATAGCAGTGGTGAACCAATAAAGTAGAAGAAGATAGACTCAATCCAGTGAATTTCAAGTATTTTGGAATTTGTCAGTATATGTACATAGTTATTTTCCACTTCAGGGTGTCTTATATAGTATACTGAAGCGAGAATTATAAGCAAGAGGCCTTTTTAAGTCACGGCAGGAAAGGTACTTGTATTTAAAAAAAAAAAGGTGAATGATGGCTGCATTCATTTAGTTTCTTCTGTTTCAGTGTTTTCTGTGACACCTGAAGAGAACAGAGCCACAGTTAGTAATTATGACCAACCTTTGTGCTTTTTCTACTCTGACATGTAAAAATACAAAGTGCAAAAGAATTAAAACATGTCCTTTGTATGACGTTTTGCACTTCATGTTACAATGTAGTTCTAATTATGTTTAAAGGATAAATTGGTGGAAATAAATCCATACGGACTGAACTGAACAGTCACAATCCTGGATGCTGAGCTTCAGAAAACACTGCAGCAGCTTGTCAAATTTAGGTGACACAAACCTACTGCATTTCCAGGAGATTGTCAGATCAGCTACAAACTTTAACAGACTGGAAATTTCAGCAATTCTTTTTACATGAGTGTCATTCAACACAGCACTAAATTGCTTGTTAAAACCGCACTGTTTTCAAGGAAATTCATTAGGCTTAAGCAACATGAAAATGCAGTAATGGTCATTGTCAAATACATTTGATCTGATAATGTGCGACACTTCTTTGGCACTTTTTGATTACTAGTCTGTGGTTAAATTAATAAATTGAAGGTGGTACAATAGCTTTGTTTTGGTCAATATTCATGAAACAAAACGAGCAGCAGATCAAGGCTAATGAAATGCGTACGCACAAAAGAAGATTCAACATTTTAATCTTTAGACGTCTGTCAAATTGCCTGTAGCCAGTTAAAATGAGGACCTTGTGTGACTCAGGGACCTGCAGTGTGTAGCCAAGGAAGGTGGTTTCTGCACCTGATGAGATAAGGGCCTGTTGCCACCAGCTGGAGCAGCACTGCAGTGCATCATCACCTGCAGGGAACACCTTCAACAGACAGGTGTGTTCATTCATTCTAATGAGCGTGTGTTGTTTATACACACACATTGGTGTTAGGTCGGTCAGAGCTGAATGTTGATGAGAAAAGGTGAAATTAATGTGAGTGGGGATTCTGCAGAAATTGCTTCTTACACACAGAATCAAGGTTTTTAATTAAGAGCAATCACCCCATAACAGTGTCTGTGGTGTGTTTAGTGACACTGTGTGAGACTGATGAGCATAGCAGCTCACTGGTAACATCCTCCCATGAAACCTGGCGCTGTACTTCATGTGACTGGAAAACAGGAGAAACCGTAGTGTCGAGACCGTCTGGCTGCGAGGCACGCCGAGTGGCACATGCGGTGATTCACATGGTTGTTAGTGATGATGATTATCGAAGCGGGGATGTGGATTAGTCAGGAGGGCCGCGCTGTCAGAGGAAGCAAATCTCCCAAGATCAATGGTCAGTGAAACAATGGCATCGGGCGCAACTGTAACAAGTGGCTCTGAATCAAATTCCAGTTTGTACAGGAAGCTGTAGAAAACCAGGAAGGACACTGCCCTTGCTCTTCCTCTGGTACGTCAAAAATACACCCGCTCCAGGCACCAGACGCTGCCTGATCACAATCCTGTTTTCACTCTTTTTCTGTTCCACATTTGTAGCTTCCCAAAAGTAGAAGGGTTGAGTGAAGACAACATGTGCTCTTTGCCACTCATGTGACTAAGTTTCCTTGGCAGAAGCATAGCGTCTAATTTTAGACGTACAACCAAAAGAGGAAAAAAATTGATAGCTAATCACACAAAAGGCTTATTGTACTTTTTTTCCCAGGTTTTTCAAGGCCGTACCACCTACATGTACTTATATAAACATACTCTCAAAATTTACTTGGACATTTTCTAATTTATCTGACACAATGTCTTAATTACTACACAACTCATAAAGAATTAGAATGAGCTGTTTATATCTACAGAGGGAGAGGATCGCCTCCACAAAGTCTGCCATGTTCTGTTTTACGGTGGGTGGCATAGAGTGCTAAGGTGCATTAGTGCCTTTGAGTTTAGTACGAGCCACAGTTGATATATATTCAACTAAAAAGCCCAGAACAGACAAACTAAACACTGGCTCTAACACGGACCTTTCATGTTTTTAGCTGATGACATAATTATCGCAGGTTTCACCGCATATGCATTTTGTGAGATTTTACCCTAGAGCACCATTTATTACTTTCACAAATTTACACTAAATTGTCTCCAATATGGCATGTTCACCTGCTCTGAACCTTCGCATTTTCACTGCAAAAATTATACTTCTACTGGCATCTAGTGAAACTGTTGGGCTTCATCGTCACAGACACTAATTTCTGGAAACACATGACACACTGTGGTTTCTATTGTACTGGTGAAGCCCCGGCTGAGATACGTCCAGTCATATTTTCACGTCTTTCTTTTAGCAGTTGTGACATGTGGTGTAGATTCATCGCCTGCTTTATATTGAACTGTTCGTCCTTTTACCACTGTGTCCACGCTCTGCTGGTGATGCAGAATCAGTATTTATGCTTGTATTCATTCATACAGTACGTCCACCATTTACATTTAACCTCCCTCCTCCCTTTCATAAATCCTTGGACCCCTGTTTGGTAGCGTCTGCTGCAGATATTGAGCAAGTTTAAGGTTTTTGTCTTATGGGGATGTGAGTATTGCAGCACTGCGATGATTCACTGAGCTATTACTAACTTCTGAATCCATGTCACGTTATCAAAGTGACAGTGATTCATAAGTCACTTGACATTATTAAAACTGCTCCAGAAAGCTCAAGCTTTTCTCTCTGACTTTTAAGTTGAGATATGTCACAAGTATTTATTCTTTGGATGACAGTGCATTAACTATGCGGCTGAAATGAGCAGTGTTTTATGTAAATGGGGTGGATGAAAGACTGCGAGACCAGAATAGATATAAGTACAGTACATGCAAAAAACATACCATGGGATCGGGAAAGCACAATGTAATGTGGTATCTGTGTTCAATCTTCATCTCCTCGCTTGTTAAACTCTAGCTGGTGAGCTGCACTCCTGCTAGAACAGAGGCTGGACTTCCAGCTGGAAATGTTCTATTGGGCTTCAGGCCCATTTCCTATAATCTTTGCTTATTAAAAGCAGCCCCTCCTGCTTTATTCACATGCTCTGTGCTACAGAATACCATAAATCCTTGTAAAAGACAGAATGTGTGAGTGAGACAGAAAGAAAAGGAGGAGACCAAGAGGGGGAAAATGAGAGAGAGAAATGGGCAGAGCAATTATTCACCATCATTATTATTATCATCTTGATTCATTATCCTCCTAATTATTGGCTCTCAAAAACGAGAGCGGGGACAGTACTTTGACTCTTACTCCATATATGGGATCTGCTTTGTGAGCGTACAGGAGGTTGTTTTAACAGCAAAATATGTGTAGTTTGGCAACAGCTAGTAATCAGTGAGACAAAAGCCAATGGACAAACACCATCAACAATGTGAAATGTGAATCGTGCAGGTTTTCAGTACATGATGCATGGCTTTGATATTTGCCTGTGATGAATATGAGCTGGGTATTTATAATCAGATCCCTGTACAATCAAGCTTTTGAGGCTGTTATGTTGGTTCAGATCTATCCGAATACTGCATGAGAAATGAATAGGACCTTTCTAACAGGAAAAATATGCACAGTTAATTCATCTTTTTACTATTTTATTAATTCTGGGCCTGAATCAGTGCGTAGAGATCAATTTATCACATCACATAAGACAGACTTTATGTTCTGTCAGTCTTTTTTGTTGAATATTAATAGACTGAATCCATGTAAATTGGTAGCTGAATAAATGTTTGCACTAAGTCAAATGTTTGTTTGTTAATTATTAACTGCAACATGACATGTCAACACAGTCTCTGTCCTGACTCCATTCGAGCGATGCAGACAAATAATCAATATCGATCAATAGCCTCTCTCCTCTTTTCACAAGGGAAAACCCTTTTTTTCGGAGCTGTCGCTGTCTCAGTTGCCTAATATTTGGTATTATCCAAGCATGAAGAGAGTGGTGTTTATAATGGACATGAGATTTATAAAGGTTATTTATAGGAAGACCTTACAAGAAAATACCTAATTTCTTTTCTTTATTTTCCGCTTGTTTTCTTTTACAATGCTTCTAAATTTAGATTTGAGCTTGGCAGTTTTCATGAGCATGAATCAACATGTGGACAGAGGTTATGAGAGCTTGTTTCCTTAAATACTTTTCAGGCACAAGTCGTTCTGTGAACAATGCAAAAAGATCAATAAATTTCACTTGTTTGTGTATGTGGGTGGTTCCGTGTATCCATGCAATCTGTGAAGGAAAAAAAAAAAAAAAAAGGGCCATGAATATAAAAATAGTGAGCGCAGATGAAAAGGCTGCATAATCATGAAAGTGTAAGTGTGTGTGTTCATAGTGCGATGCTTTTCGTGTAGTACTGAGTTCGCATTTTCTCTAACAAGGGTCTGGCGTCCCCACAGCCGTCAGTGGGATCCACGCTGGGCCCTTTCGCAGTAATCAGCCAGACTGTCTTGCTCTAATTGTTTCCAGATTTGTGTGGGAGGTCAGAGCCCCGGAGTGCTGATCCTTGCCAAGTTTATAAACAGAGCAGTGTTTCCAGATGGCCACTGGCTCCAGACTGGCTAGCAGGTTGATTGGGACCAGAATAATAACAGGTGGAGAACAGACAATGAATTCCTTGACACTTTTTACCTCACACACACACAGACGCACTGACACTCTCTCAAACACACAGTAACACACTTTCAATATGGTGAACAGGAGAGACTCCTGACGCCGTCTCTGTGGTTAAGCTCAGTAACAACCAGATCTGAGAGTAATACAAGCAGGATGTAGAACACATTGAAAACTGAGCTCCGTAGTTTTTTTCTTTTTTTTTTCTTTTTTAGGTTTTTAAACATGAGCATATAACAATAACGTTAATGCCTCGACAAAAAATGTCTATACAATCATTGTCAGTTCTGCATCTTAAAAAAAAAAAGATGACAGTTATAGGCTTGACTTCTGCTTTTTGTAGAGTGATATTTGACATTTTACAGTGTCTTTTTCCTGCCCTGGCTCTGCCCCAGCTTTATGAAACCTTTCCTTCTTATGGGGAACAATGTCAGCTGTGAATCGCAAAAGATGAGATTACAAAATATGAGGTCCCTACAGGAAGCCAACTGCTTTCCTGTGTTGTTTTTGGATGCTATGTCAGTTTGTGAAATCATTTTCAACCTCTGAGACATCTATTTTTTTTTCTGTTTTCATATCCCTTAACGTTATTTTTTTAAATGTATTTTTAGTTTAAAAGCCAAGTAAAATGAATCATCAGGAAATGTAAGAAAAACGAATGTCATTTATAATCTATGTATAATTCATATTCATTTCTGTTGTCTTTTTAAAGTTATCATTGTTACAAGTATTCTTATTACAAAGTTTGTCAGAACTAGAGGTTTTGCTGGGGGGTTTTTTCCCTCCCAGAAATTGACAATGACTTATACACACAGTAACACTTTGAAAGTGGAGATCTCAGCAGCTCTGTTAAAGACATTCCCACCACGATCACATCATTAGCTCCAGCATGTCTCTTAATGCCTCTCTCAAGTTTTTGTTTACAGAATCCAGTCCTTCCAAGGTCTTTGTAATAGCTTGAGAGATCTGGGCTCTGGAGACAGGGGGGAGAGAAGGTTTTGAGGATGTGTGAGGGGGGGCTGCCTTTCATCGGTTTTGCTCCGCTACACTTGTTTGGGCCAAGGTTGGCCCCTGTTTTTCAGTAAGCGTACTCCACTCCAGATGTGCGGCGGCTCCAGAGTGGCTGCCATGTACAGTAAATCGGCATCTGAGGGCTCGTCAATCTGTGGGGTAGAGCGCTGCGGTGTCGTCAGCCCCAGCCACTGGTATAAACGGAAATTTGTACTGCTGAGCTCCCATGAGGCCCCAGGGGGGGTGGAGGTGCTCTTGCAGGGGAGAGAAAAAAAATATGGGGGGGGTGGGGGGCAAGGGGAGGATATTTGGAAGTGAGAACTCAAAACTGAAAGTGATGAGTAGCGAGGGACATAGACTGTTAACACACACAAAAGGTTCAGCAAATGTCTGAATGTTGTCGTCCAAAGGGATAATGAGCTCAGTTGGCGCGGCGGCAGGACGGTAATGAGCAGAAGAGAATGACGTCGACAGGAGAATAAATGATGACTTTCGCAGAGAAATTTATCCGCTGCTGAAAATGGAGACATGAATGTGGAAGCAGGTCACAGGCAGGGGAATTTCACCACGCTTTAAATCAAATCATCCAGCACCGAAAAGATATAATGATTCAGTTCATGAAACAACAGGCAGCTCAATTCAACAACCAAGATAGGAAAAATCTGCTCCAGGTTACAAGTAGCAGTCATGGTTTGTACATTCTCATGACACACACACACACACATTTCCAAATCTAACAAAAATGTGGGTTAATGTTAATAATACAGCATCACTTAGCGAATGTAAATAAAAGAAGCCATAGTCATAGCAAAGATGAAACTCTCTGGTAGAGGACACAGAGCAGACTCTGGAGTGTCATCAGGGCAGACAGCGTTTCCCCCGCACATTCCTCCTTTTACATTTTCCCATGCTCTGAGCTCAGGCCCTGACTCAGCGCCATTACACTGGGACCAAGTCATAGGAAACCTGCTGATGACTTACAGAGCGAAGCCTTCGTGTCCAGACTGTTTTAGCTCCATCCTCGATGCGGTTTCCTCCCATCTGATGTTATTAAAGGTCAGCTGTGTTTCTGGCGCTCTGAATGTTCAGAGGCATGACAGCGATAGACATAACAAAGGAATTAAAGGCAGTAATATTTCCTCCAAACATCTAGTTCTATGTCATGGACTTGTGTATTTACATGGTATCAGATAATTCCAGTTATGTTGAAATCCTGATAAACCTGTGATTTTTTATTCAGCGTTTATCCGGTGATTTTACAGCAGCCTGCTTCATTTGGTTGTTTGCACCACAGAGATAATTACAAACTAGGTTTAATAAGATATGACACCGTAATAGTTGCACATGCCCTAAGGGAGGTGTAAATGATGCAATATCACAGAATTATACTTAGTAACACAGCTGGCTAGT
>JAPSES010000030.1:5493677-5505046 GCA_029822895.1 Maxillicosta whitleyi | reverse complement strand
TCGAAGTGTCCCTGAGCAAGACACTGAACCCTAAATTGCTCCCAGTAGGGTCTGGCATGGTAGTGCCTTGCATGGTAGATTAGCATAGTAGCCGTCTACTGGTGTATGATTGTGTGTGTGAATGGGTGAATGTGAGGCCTATGTAAAGCACTTTGAGTACCAATAGGTAGCTATAGCGCTATATAAGAGCAGTCCATTTACATATTCATACACACATACACATATATATCTACATAGTACATACATACACACATACATACACAAATAAACAAACACACATACATACATACATACATACATATACCTACACACATACATGCATACACAAATACACACACATACATACAGACTCACACAAACACACATACACATATATATCTACATAGTACATACATACACACATACATACATACATACATACATACATACACAAACACACATACACTCTATACACACATATACTCTATTCTTGTGCTTTCTATTTCTGCATGTGGAAGAGCCACACCACCAAATATAACATGTTAGGATAAAGTACAAGTATATTTTATTGGAAAAGACTGAGAAAACTTGTGTAACTTGAAACTAAGGTGTGTTACATAATGTGAACTGCATATTTTTTGATTTACATTTCAGTTAGAATATTAAATATCAACAAGTAGAACACAGACAAAAAAAAACAAAAAACAGCTACTCATTATTATCTTAGCAGTATTGTCAGTTCAAAGCAATCAAGTAAATCATTTTGTCTGATTGACGGCATCATCCTCAAAACACAGTTTACAATCTGACTGGGAAGCATTCTTGACCTAGAAAACATTGTCTAAAAATATGTTGTTTGTTAGAATTTTTGAAGAAATACATCTTGCGTCCTCAGCTGTAGGTTTGTGATGTCGAATGTAAAGTATTGTGATATTTTTGGGTCGGTCTGTGAAGCCTCCCGACTGAGACAATGCTTCATCATCATCATCATTTTCTGTTTTAATTAAAAAGGATTAAAATTACAATTAATTAAATAGGAAGCAGAGTGATATCAGCTGTTGACTGCAAAGCTTTAACAAAGAGGATACCAGAACTGACCCCGGATCAGCACTGGGTTAAAGCAGCTGATAAAATGGATCACTTCCACTTCCACTCATCCATCAAAAAAAAAGTTTTGCTATGTCGTTGCAGAGTTTTTAAAAAAGTCTTTTACATTATCAACAAGACATAAGTTCCTGCATTTTTCAGTTGTTGCATCAGTATCTGACATTATTCTAAATTTTCAGCTGGATTCTGTTTGCGGTTTGGGAAAAACTGACTGAATACTCAAACCTCAGCGTACAACGACATGTATTTTACTGTGTTGTTATGAATTCTGTCATAATGTGTCATCACCTGGAATCTTGTGTTTTCAGTTTTGCACTGCAAGAAAGTGTCTAACTTGTCTCTGACCTTTTACATAGGCCGACTTAAGCTGCTCATCAGTTTTACTCAAAAGGTCACACTGTTGGCTTTGCATAATTTTGCAGATTCACAATATGTCACATATACTTTGCATTCTGCTGACCATTTCATAAAGCTTCCAAAGATTATAGGTTTCTGAGTTTCTTTCCCCAGGTTAGTTATTGATTTACATGCAGTAAAATCGACTTGGGGAGGTTTAAAATAATAATTCCACTGGATTAGATGTGTAGCTCACTCTGTTTTTTGTCACTGTTGCTATTGCTGCACAGTAAATCAACTGCAGACATTTTAATTCCTGTATGATGCATTCGGGCGCTGTCAGTAACATCTGACATCTAAACAAACCTTGCGGTGAAAGTACATTTCAGACTCACCTGATCCTTTTTCTAATATCGATGCTTGTGTTTTTGCTTAGGACTTAGCTGAAACAAAACACATTTTGATGTGAAAAGTCTGCGCAGACTTAACCCACAACAATAAGCTAACCTTGATCCAAGATGTTGAACTGAAACGACTGAAAGACTACGACTGTTTGCACGTCAGCAGTCAAACAAAGAGTAACTGCAAGAGCAACTTCACTGAAACATCATTAAATGAATAACACTAATAAATAAACTAATAAACATGTCTTATTGGAGGCAAACAGATGTAGGAGGGGGTTTGCATCTGGCTCCAAATATGGAAGCTGGGAGCTACACCAGAATGTCAGACTACAAAACTCATATGAAATCTGATGGAAAACAGTCAGGATGTGTGGTTTATTAAATTTTTGTAGATTTCAGCAAGGCATCGTGTCTGTTTCCATCTTAAGACATCAAGATTCCATTAAAAAAAACATCTCTATCTTGTAAAAAAAAAAATGCCTGGAGGTGTGTATAAATGTATTAGAACCATTTTAATGAAATATGTCACATTATAATTGAACAAGGATTTGTATTTTGTTTTTTGTTCTTTTATTTATTTAATTTTTTGTGTGTGTGTGAGTGTGTGTGGGGGGGGTAACAGGAAATTCTTTCCCTCAGAAGATCCCAGAAAGTTGTTTATGAGTACAGAATACAGTGCCTTGTCTTGTGTAAAACATTAAAAATGACTTGTGTTGTGTTTAAATGTTTGCCTCTAGAAGATTACAGGAAGATTATCTCTCCCATAATTACCAGATGGTTTACCAAACACTCAAATATATTACAGCTATATATGACGCTGCATTAATCTGGTCCATAAAGCAACTCTTGTACTCCCATTCTTAAATCCCAATATCAATATGGATTCGTGGAAAATGGATCAGTATCGTTATCTACAGCGTTATAAGTGAAGTTTTTTTCTTTTACCACAATCTTGTGGGTGACAGCGGTTGTAAAACAGTCTTGTGGATCAAATGGGCAGGTTCTCAGCGTGCTATCAGCACTGTTAACTCAGGCTGTAAACTGAACCCCCACAAGAGGTCAGAGGTCAGGATGTTTGGGCTTCAGAGAGACGCCATACGCTGAAGAAAGCCAGGGTTTAATATGAAGTCAGACACAAAGTTACTGCCTGTGAATTAGTGACCTTAGCATCCACTCTTATATACTGTAGGACGCATATTATGGTCTGTGATTAATACTGCATTAGGTGTTCTAGTCTGACATGTATATTTGCCTTTTTTTTAAACTTCTTTTTATTCTTTATTAACCTTCATAGTAAGGTTTTTCTTTCCCCGTCTAGTCTAGAAAACCTACTTTGGGTCAGAAATTAATTGATTTACAACATAACATAAATGTAAATGTATGTAAAACATATACTCAGTCAATTTTTATTTTGCAGAAAAGAGCCATAAGAAAACAAATTAGAGAGCCAACAAATCCATTATTGCTTTAGTTAAAATTGTTGAAATTTCAAGAATTAGTATATTATGGTATTTTGCAAATTATGCTGAAAGCTCATTAAAAACATTGCCAATTAACATCCAGAAAAGATTTGGAAAAAGAGAAAGTAAGTATAACTTAAATGGAACAGAGATCTTTATAAAAGGTTCAGGCATAAACTGAACAAACAAACATCACATTTATAAGACTAATTAAAGCCATTAAAGAAATATAATGAAATATGTTAGTTATGTTTGATTGTTTTATCATTGTAAATTTTGTTGGTGTCAATACTATTAACTGAATGGAAACTTGAGAACTAAAAATGGTGTATGTGACAGCTATTTTATTTTATTGTATTATATATACATATTTATGTTGTTTTTTTAAGGCGTTCTGGGGATAAAGGGGTACATATAATAAGACTAGTCTTCTTTCTGCTTCCTTTCATTCTAGTATGGAGAACGTTTGTATTTCCATTAAATTGTTTTTTGTTTTTGTTTTTTTTTTTTTTTACAAATGAATGAAATAAAGAATAAAATGAAAATGAAATGAATAAATTGTGCCTAGAAACAACAGAATGCAAACAGTTAACTTTTGCCGCCACATGAAACCCGATGATACATTCCTTGTAATGAGTAAGAGTCTGGTCAGAGAGGTGACGGTGGATGAATGAACATTATATCACAATCAGTAATGTGTAAATATATCCCATCTGTGAGTTGTGCGTTCACATTAACCCTGTACAAACAGACTGGAGTGAAAATGTCCTGTTGATCTGCGAAGCTGTAGGCTGAGCTGTGCTGTGTTACTTTCAGACAAAGCCACATTGGAAAGCAATTTCAATGGTGGCGCAAATACTAAATTATTTAAAAGGCAGCCAATATTCTTTAAAAGGTCAATTGAGTTTTGTCTGATATTATCTACAAATGCTGGTGAGGATGTTTTCTGCTAACTAGAGAGTTCACCGCAGCTGACCCCATTGTACAGACACAAACACTGCACCAGAGTTGTTTTATGAATCCAAAGAAAGCAATCTAAGAGATGAAGAAAAAAGAGATAGAGCGCTTATAAATCATTTTCATTCAATTTAACAAGCCTCTTGAGTAAAACCACAACAGTGTATTGTAAAGCACACAATTTCCCCTGTCTGCTTACATGATAATAGCGATAGTGTCGGTACCTTAACATTACAGTCAGAAGGGCACACTTTTCTATGTACATCCTAATGGAAGGTCACTTCAAATGAATTATTCCTTTAAGTAAATTTCAATAACAGCCAGATAAGAGACTTAAAGCACCCTTGCCTACTTTCCTTTCTTGCTCTTCATTTGGTGTGCATTTTGGCAGGCACCTCAATGCACCGCTCTCCTGGGTGGTAAAGATGATAAAGAGAGAGAGGGAGAAGGACATACTCCTGGGGAGGGTGGGGAGGGGAAGGGGAAGGGGAAAGGGGGCTTGTTATCAGGAACCGGAGAGCAGCAGCCTTTACCTGCAATGTGCACCTGCTGGTGCAGTGTGTTCCCGTGGAGGACAAACCCCCCACTATGGTACATCTGGATGCACTCGGAGCCTAATTAAGAAAGTATCAAAATGCTCTTGTCTCGCATCACAGAGATTTGTCCTCACAGCACTCTGCAATGGCACAAAGCCTAGTTCTCACACATTTGAAGGTCAAACAAAC
Organism: Maxillicosta whitleyi; assembly: GCA_029822895.1. Lineage (NCBI taxonomy): Eukaryota > Metazoa > Chordata > Actinopteri > Perciformes > Neosebastidae > Maxillicosta > Maxillicosta whitleyi. Next base: position 5,500,078 of record JAPSES010000030.1, on the reverse strand, counting down.
TGAAAATAACACATGCAACTATATGTTTAAGTGAAATTCATACGTGGGTTCATTGATATATGTTGCGATTAGTTAATTCTTACATAAAGAAAACCTTTTTATCTCATGGTTATTTTTACTAAAAGAAATACGGTCACATTTGGCTTAGTCCACATTGTGTTTACCTCCTCTTTTTCTTATTAATCTAGTGGCAAAACAAGGTATGTGCAGTCATGGAGAAATGATTAGACCACCCCTTGTTTTCTTCAGTTTCTTGTTCATTTTAATCAGACATTAAAACTAGTACAACTAAAGGTACCATTGTTTGGACAAATATAATGATATCAACAAAAACAGCTCATAAGAGTTTAATTTAAAAGCTAATATCTATTAATTTCCATGTTTTCTTGATAATAACCCAAATCACTTCAGTTCTTACATCAATATCTTTAACATTGTACTGACAAAAACAGTGCTTTTAGACATTCCATGTTTTCTTTTCTGTCTGTTTTAGTCACATGATACACACAGGAGTTAGCATTTGATTGCATAACCACTGTTTTTGATGACTTTTGGTGGTCTAATAATTTTTTCCACGACTGTGTATTGAATGAATGGGGTCCGTTTAGCGGTGCAGTGGTATAATGGTTAACACTTCTGCCTCACAACAAGAAGGTTCCAGGTTTAACTGTCAGATCAGCCCCTTCCTGTGCTGAGTTTACCTGTTCTGTCCAGTTTCACCTACCATAAACAATATTTTTTTTTGAGTTAGAGCCCTAAGTGCATTCAGTGGCAGCACTTACCTCCTAATGTGTTAATGCTAGGTAATATGGTAAATGGACTGCACTTATTCTTATTATAATGCCACTAATCAACACCTTGGTCCTCAAGGCGCTTTACACAAAGCCTCACATTCACCCATTCATGCGCTGGTGGTTGGCTGCTACTGTACCATGTAGGCCCAGAGTCATTTTGGGGTCCAGTGTCTTGCTCAAGTGGATGGTCGGAGCCAGGGTTTGAGCTGCCAACCCTTTGGTCATTGGACAACCTGCTCTACCATCTGAGCCCCCCTGTATTAGGATGGGACTGAATTTCCCTGCAGAAGTAATAAAGCAAATTAACTCTAACCTTGAATGAATAGAAACGACGGTAGTGCATCCATCTTGATGATCATTGACACTGTGTTCGCATCCCTTTTGTATGAATTCATAACCACCTATAACCTATAGGTCTATAAGGAAGAAAGTAGGGACGTGCACAAACAATTAGTCAGTAATTGAGACAGAACGGTAAGCTTAGCAGACATCTTTGTTTAAGAGTTGAGTAATTTTTATTTGGGTTACCTCATGGAGATGCAGAACTAGTCCATACATCACTTTTTGCTCTGAGTAAGAAACTCATCCTAGCAACGAGGCATGTTTTCAAAACATATGTTACACAAAGTGTGAAAAAAGTGTTTGGTCAGGGTTTTTAAAATTGTTATTATAATTTGAGTAGAGAGCATGTGTTGCTGATACCACAGCTAACCAATTAACTGACTTAAATTGGGTCGATTTTGAACATAAAAATGCACAGAAACCCATGCCTGGTCATGTTTCATCACCACTGGTTCAGATATGGAGGACTATTCAAGATGAGTGAGTTAAAAGCAACTTCTGCTGTATGGGATTTTCCAAAAAAGGTTTCCAATCCACATCAAAACTGGCACAGACTTTCGTTTTTGAAGTTTTTCAGCTACAAACATCGAGGTCATGTCTCAACATACTGATGTATTAAAGCCAAGATGGATGTAAACTAAGAACATTTATAGAAGCATAAAAATGGAGGAAGCATTTGATCAAAACTGTGATTTGCTTAATTTGAGTCTGAAACTTGCATCTGATAATATGGGGGGGGGGTCCCGTAGTTGAGGCGTGTCAACTTGTCATGTTAATTTATTTGATATAACAGCAATATTGCGTTTTGAAGTAAAGGTTTTAAACATTTTCACAAGCCAGCAATTTTGTCAAATTCCCCACAAATGGTCTTCAGTCCAAATCTCACAGAAGTGATTAGATTGAATTTAGATTTTACAATCAAGTTGAATCAGGGTCGATCAAAACCAGTGGTGAAGCTGCAGGAAGTAAGATCGTATCTCAGCAGCTGTTTGATTTACTTAGTGTACGGAGACATCATCCCTCCCTGGGGTTGCAGGGGGCTGCTATGAGCACACTGTATTCCTCCTACAAGCAGCTGATGTGTTGTTCTTCTAGAAGTGGTTGCTCTGTCTGATGATATGTTGGGAGACCCTGAGGACGAGCCATGACAACCTATCATGACAACCAATTTTATGTGGCTGCCATGTTCGATTTAATCAAAAAATTTGCACATGTTTTCACTGGCTGCAAACTTTGTCAGTTTCACCAAATCTGGCAGAGATCATCCCCACACAAATCACAAAGTTATCAGATCCCCCCCCCCTCCATTAAAGCCAAATGAAAGACAGACGACCTCAAACGAGACATGAACTCATATCTCAGTTACACCCCATCTTTGATCAGCTGACATAAAACTTGCTATCAGTGCTTACACCCACGCTTTTAACATGATCAGATCAAGTTGCTATGGCGACCCTGTCCTGCTGAACCGCTAGGCCCTCTCATTGCTGCTTGAAGCTATATTTATATATATATCTAGGTATCAAACAATGTTTCTGTAGGGACTATTTGCCCCCCAGTCTCTGTGTGCAACTGAAGCCGAGATGAGAGCTATTGTAGGGAGCGTTAATACAAACCAGATGTTAAACTTGTGTCCTCAAAATGAATGGGTCTATTGGGAAACCAAGGAGTGTCTCAGGGGACATTCCACTGGAGGCTAAGCTGATTGGTTCATATTGAAACAACATGGCCAAGATAAACTGGGATTTCAAGAAAGGGGGTCTCTGGACGCTGGAGTCTAAAATAAATCGTTAGGGCTAAAGGAGGAGCTTAGCTCATCCTCTAAGGAAAACAGTGAGTTTTGCAAGTGACTGACACACATGATGACTGTGGCGCCAGGCAACCTCGGTCTACGGCCCAGTTGTGGGCTGCATGGGAAGTGGAGAGCATCAAGGGCCATGCTTCTTTTGTGCTGATGTCACAAGGCTGTAGGGTATTACTTTTTCCAAATTGTTGTATTTATTTTCCCCTCACGAGCTGACTGCTTTTGGCAAGAGGTAAACTCAAGCAGAAATGGGCTTGTAAAGACAAAGATTACTGTTTTGATCCCAAATTCAAATGCTGGTCATTTGTTTAATTTTGCGTAGAGGCTTCAAAGATATTATGCGTGACTTAATAACATCAGATGTGCCCACAGATCTACATCTTGATCTATTTATTTCATAGGACAGTGTTACTGGGTTTGCATTACTGAGATAATCTATAACAAAAATGAAAAGTTTTTTTTCTTTTCTTTCTTTTTTTTTTTTATTAGAAAAAAGTAGTTCTTCCAAAGATTTAGTAATCAGAAACTCATACATGATCCAATAACTTGTCACTACATATTCACAGTAATCCAGTGAGGACTTATTTACAATTTAAGTCAACACAATCAATACCCAGCAGGACATAATTTTTTTTTTTTTTAAAGTGTATATTGGACATAAGATATAAAATATGAAGCTCAAGGGACGCGATGGAAAGCAGATCTGAGAATATACTGCACAAAAGAGTGATTAGTTTTCTTGCTCAGCCAAACAAACAGCAGTTTGTCACAGGTTAAGCAGGGGTGTGGACAGACATAAAAGCTCATCAGGTAGAACAGCGAGGAGCAAATGTTATTTTTTCAACAGCGCTTGCGCTTGTAAAATGCAGGGCTAGTTGTTTAGAGCTCCTGCCTGCAGCCAGGGATAAAAAAACAAACCCATCAAGGTCACACCAGTGGCATTTTAATTATCATCAGCCAGTCAGGGAGGTAATTGCTGGTGCCATGTCCTTCAGTACACTGAGATGTCAGGCTTTACAAAGAAAGATCTAAAAAGAGAAGCACGCTTCCACACAATAGCTGGAAAGCAGGAGTGCGGCTGTTCTTTCCTCTGTCAGTGGGCTGGTCAGCCTGTTTTGTAAGCACTTCCATCCTGTGAAAGCCCCTGGTAGACCTCCACCTGCTAGCTCACTAGTCTGCTGCAACTTCTCAGAGAGGAGCGAGCCAGCCTCTCCCCCTCATTTCACTGGCGCCAGCGCTCAATGGGCCCTGCACTTTGATTATTTGTGTTAACAGTTAATTTAGCACCACAGACACATGTGCCAAAGCTGGCTTCACTTCCTCATGCATCACCAACAAATGTGACTTTTATGAGTTCCTTTTCACAGGACCACCCCCCTCTCTGCGAAGTTCTCGCCTCTCCACTCGCCCTCCAAACTCTCTATGGACCGAGTCTCCCTCCAAATACGCTCACCCCTGTAGACAGCATCTCCGCCCCTCCTCTTACCACACCCCCCCCCCCCCCCCCCAGCTCATTTTCCAACCTCCCGCCTCCACTTGCTTATTTCGTTGGTTCAGCCTTAATCTCTTCCACATCTTGCCTGGGAGAGTTATTTCTGGCTCCTCTGTTCCCGATGTTTGTATTATCAGGAATACATTTCATGTCAATTTATTCGTTGGTTAAATACCACAGAGAGTCACTCTTAGGGAGATTTGAAAAGAATGCTTATCCCCTGAAAAGAAGGTCCTCTCAGCATTTTGTGACGACTTTTTCCATTTGGATCTGAGCTTACAAAAATAACTACTGAGGGAGAATTAAAGATATGAGTGTTTTATATAGTGAGCTCACTTAAAAAGACATTACCGACCACAAGGAATGCATACCTTATTGCAACTGATGATAAATGGTACTATCATCCTCAGTCCAGGCTGAGGAAGACCACTGTACAGAGTAAAATGTTCCAGATATTAAGTCAAATCTGAGACCATGACCTGCACTTTTTCAGTATTAGGTGACACAAAGATATAATCTGCCTTTATGAAAACCTCTACCCTCGGTACAGAGTGAAGCCACAGTCTAGTGGGTAGTGGGAAAGGGAGCTCAGAGGACTTTGTCAATGCCTAGTTAACGTCGACATTGATACTTACAGACTGGGAAAGAACAGTGCTGAGGGAGCACAAACTAGCCGCACACAGATGAGCTCATGCCAGGACTATGCAAGCAGAAGGCCACAGGAGCCATGGAAATATTTGGACATCTTTTTCGCTCCCCCGCTTGTCTGTAGTGCAACCCAGTGCATCATCTTTTGTGGTTGAGAGACACGTTTTCAAGTGGCCAGAGGCAGAACCTTAAAAGGTCGGCCTTGCATTTTTTTATTGTGTGACTGCATTTCAGCCACTCAGCAGGAGCAAATTGCAACCGCATCCCGACACCGCAGATTCTTCTTCATTAATTCTCCATCCATGCCATGTAGTCCATCACTGTTTGCACATTGATTCATCCACAGTGTTTCCATAATAGCATAGTCACTGTAATAGTCTGTTTTCAGCCAGACAGAAATGGTCAAGGCTGGAATTCAGAATCAGTGCTATATGTGGTGGAACTAGTTGCGAAAACATGAAAAAAAACTTATGTAATTCCTTTTTGGTTTAACATGATCATGCAGGGACCAGGTCAGGCAGTTCACAACACAAACAAAAGTGTCATAAAGCCTGTTTTTTTTAGTTATTATTTAATCTTTTGACCATTTAACAATGGCAATTTCCACTTTACAGTGTTCAAATTGCTGTAACTCCTGAACTGTTTACGCTATCCACAAAATTCAAATGGCTGAGATCCTGAGCTTTTCGACACTTTATAACGCTTTACGGCAGCAATGTGGGACAATTAAGAGTAGAAAGGAACTGTTTCAGAGACTTCCACATGGGCTAAAAAACAAAAAATATGAAGCCATAATATGGATACTGAATATACAAGACCATAAAAGTATGTTTGATCAGATATAAAATAGTTTAAAGTCTATTTCTGCAATTGATATGGACATTTACAGTTGTTTCGGATATAAATATGCTAAAAATTTCAAATCCGTTTTTATCTTTTTTACTAAAACGCAGTGTTTTCATTTATTATTTATAATAATGAGAATGAATGGTCAGATATTGCAAGTTTAAGTGACACATAAGGTAGTAAATTCAAAATGAAACCTGTCTTGGTAAAGTGCTTATAAACCACAGCCGCGCGGCTCTATTTTCCACCTAGAGTTCGTCACTAATGGTTACACATTGCCCTTCACCCTCCAACCCCTCAAAATTTCAATGTTTACATTTCCGACGGACCGCTTTTTTCCACCTGAGCGCGCTGCCCGTGACCTAGAAACTTCGGAAAACACAGGTCACATGACTTCGGACTGGCCACAACAACAGTGGATCATCCATCATGGTGGATTATTCTCCTGATTGTATTGCCTTTCTTTCTGTGCTAT
>JAPSES010000030.1:5481352-5492402 GCA_029822895.1 Maxillicosta whitleyi | reverse complement strand
CAAAAGTTGGTTCAACTGTTGAAAATGATCAGATTGATAATAGTCTTACTATAGGAATTGATACGAAGGCTTTTAAATTTATGACATTTTGAATTTATTACCTTATGTGTCTCTTTAACTTCTTCCTGAAAATAAAGGTACAAAAGAACTGGCAAAAAAAAGAAGACATTTTGACACTTTTATTGCACCTAAGTGGACTAAGTAAGTCTGTACCGCAGCTGGTTTAGAGATGTGACAGAGAAACTCTACAGTGAAATAAATCTTATTGTCATTCCCTGCACATTCCAAAGGTGAGAGGATGACAAAGTCTATCCTCGGGGGGGAAGCGGGAGAAGTCACAGGGGAATGCTCTTTGAGACACTTGGCTGACCGGGCTTCTGCACATACAGATCCGTGATTCCATCCTCTTCCTTCCCAGTATTGTCTCACATCCTGCAGGGCCTGGCTTTCTCCTCTGCAACCACCGCTGCCACAATAGTGTCGACGGGCACCGGGCACTGAGGGGTGACCAGAGGGACACCAGCAGTCAGCCTGACAGGATGTGACACACTTCTCTCAACAATTAATGAGTACAAAGGAACGGCTGACACGACATGACAGCTTAGCATGGCACTTCAGGCCTTAATGGCTCACTGAGTGGCATCTTCACACCCGAACATCACACTCAGAAGTAAAGTGGACAATAATGGTAACATGAAAAAGCCTCACTGCAAAGCTTTATCCAAGGGTAGGTTGTACTCTGCAAATGTGACACCGCAATATGATGAGAAAATTCAGGGCTGACTAGTACCACTGTAGACTTCCCACACATCACACACAAAAAAGGATTTATTTATTTATTATTTCAAGGCAAACATAGTTATTCATGAACTCTGACAGGGAGGTTATGTGATCGCTGCTGTTTGTCTGTCTGTTAGTAGTATTGTAAGCCTCTGAGCTGACTTTGACAGAAAATGCACGATCCTGGAATTGTTTCCCACTTTCATTCATATTGAAGAACTCTGGGGTAAATTACAACTTAAAATAGTAAAGACTGCTTCAATTTGATGATTAGATAAATAACCTGAGCACCAGCCCCAGCTGAAAATCAGGACTAAGACCTTTGTTACCATGGTAACAGACAGTTTAACTCAGAAAATGGATAAAGATATTAACTTTTGTACTTTGTGGTTTAATAACATCCTGAAACAAGAAGAAGAGTGGACTACAAGATATATGTGAACATATGAAATGCAATGTGCACATGTGGCAGCTGTGACCTAGATGGTTGGAGAAGTGGCTGGTTACCAAAGGGTTGTCGGTTTGATTTCCTGGACCAGCAGAGAAATTGCTGGCCCATGTGCCCCTGGGCAAGGACTCCCTGTATGCCTGACATGACAGCCCACTGTTCCTAGTGTGTGGTGTGTTTCCACATGTTCATCTAGTTATGGGTTTAATGCAGAGGGTCAGCTTTTTTATGTTTCATGTCCAATATACTAACAAAAAAAAAACACAAAAAAAAAACCACAAACTACTTAAAAACTATGAATAAAACCTATTGGAAAGTGATAGAATTTCATACATCAACATAAAAATACTGTATATATAACATGACATAAAAAAAGTGTATTTTTCATATATGTATATTCAACTTTTACTTGGTCACTTGCAAAGAGGTAATTATAAAACGTACTGGGGAGATAAATCCCCAAGTGCAGTGAAAATATTGATGAAAAAAATGTTTAAAAATTGCTATTATGTTTAGAAATCATTTGATAGAATAGAATAGAATAGAATAGAGTTTTTCTCTTTTATAAAAACCATTCTGTACACATCAACACACTCACACATATTCCCATATTAAAAACTGTAAGGAACATGTTATGCAAAAAATTGCAAGTAGGTAGGTAAAAACTTATGGATCAATAAATAAATAAAATAAAATGTCTGAAACTTCACTTGTAATTCATTGTGATGGTGGGTGTGAGTTCATTTCGTGAATGGCCGTGGGGTAGAAGCTACTCCTCAGTCTGGAGGTCCAGTCAAATAATGATGCTACAGCAGTATAATCATATTAAATATAAATATTAAATATTTTATGACAGGAAATGAGTGTTGAAAATGTGTGGAGTATTGGACATATTGTTCCTATAAAAGCCTGAGAGCATGGCTGTGGCCTGGGTGTTTTTCTTTATATAATACTGTACGATAGTATGTTTGATTGAATTAAATGACTGCGAGCCTCTGAGTGCCCTTCTGGTTCTTCTTTTTTGTTGTCATTCAATGTCTGAAAACTAGTATTGATATCCTCCTTCCCCAGTGACAGCTCTGGCTTCAGTAAATGAGCAAAGAGCTGAATTTCTGCCTCCTCTGGCGTTTGCTCACCGTGAACAGCAGCTTTCTCAATATTAATAATAATATTACCGATGGCACCACTGAAAGAGAGGGATTAGTGCTCATACTGCTGGATGAGAAGTCACCGCTTGGCTGGTATACATGTGGGATTTGACTTGACTTTCTTTAAACACAGCAAATGGGAAGCCAAAAATCTTTTTCATTTAAGAGCAATTAAGTGGATCCCAGAATCACTGGCTCCAGCACGCCGCCGAGGTTTTTTTTTTTTTTTTTTTCCTGGTTTTATTACCCATTTCCTCTCCCTCGCGCCAGCAGAAGGAATGCTCACTTTTCTCTCACAAAGCCACATTTCCAATGCCAGAATCACACAGGGACCACCATGATTAAGTGCAAGCCAGTGCTTCCCTAAACATGTGAGACATTATAGACCCCCCCCCACCCTCCTCTTCCTCCAAACACTGGAGAAGTGTTGTGTTCCAACATTTATGTGAAGTAATTAAAAACATCCACCAGTAATTTAATAGTTCTCACCAAGTAGAGACATGAAGTCTACACAGTTTTTTCACTTTGTATAAATAACCTGGAATGCAGTGAGTACACAGACAGACGATTTGGACTGGACACCCCCCCTCTGCTTCTCTCTCTCTTTCACTCTCTTCATGCTTTTAACAACATTTTCTATAAGGCCCTGCTCTATGTCACTTTGACCTGAAAAGAGGTTGTGCAGTTACAAGCGACACTCTGACTCTTAAATTCATGATGCAGATAAAACAACCCATGCATCATACGCTGACAGCAGCTTTCAAATCAAAGCTTTCCCTTAACTTTGGACTGTCATTCTTCCAGTCTTATAGTCTAAATGCAGTGAGCATAAAAACAACCTCGAGCGCTCACTGCTGCACCATATCCGAATGTGAATGGCTCTGTGAAGTGCATGTCAATAGCCCAGAGAAGCCGGCGCAGTAACACACATGTGGTTTCAATCTGTGTCTTTTCTCACACTGAGAGAGGAGGTCATTCATTTATCTCACTGTAAATACAACACTTAAACACTCAACAAAGACACTGTTTTCCAAGCCCACAAGAAACATCTTTGTGAGTAATTAGCTTAAGAAAACAATGTTATTGTTGCTGATTTTCCTCCTGTTTTAAATAATGCATTAAAAAAAAACACCTCAGAGCATCTCATTTAGCTCCTCTAGATCAGTTCAGGCTGTATTATCTTAGACGGTCCTAGATGTTGTCTGCCAAAACCTCTATTAGTGATCTAGGATGTTTCTGAAGTGAGCGTGACATTAAAGAGCCGGGGGAAAGTGAACAAAAGAATGAAGATTTTGGCTAGAAAAAGCTCATTTAATTGATAAAGAGAGCCCAAGAATGATTGCCAATTCTCTTGTTTTCAGTTGCTTTGAAAACTCAATCTGTTCACGCTTGGAAGATCTGGGGAAAAATGGCTCTAATCAATACCGTTATATTACCGATGGATCAAATGACTATGGCAAATGTGAAAGGGGGAGACCGGAGTGGATTACCAGCCCACTGCAGTTCCCCCTTCAGCTTTATGCGCTCACATGTTTTCTGTCATGGTTTTTGCTTAATTAACCCAACAGACACCTGTTTAGAAAGTTAATCAGATCAGGTCCCTAAACACTACCAGCTAAACACGTTACAGAAAACATTATCAACTAGTAAATGCATGACTAGTGCTGCATTAAAGTGAACCAGATAGTAAAACATGTAACATAGAATACAAGCAAATAAGTAATTATTATTAATGACATCAACTCTTTTACATGATAATAATTATGTTCACTAGAAAAGACATATGAGGAGCTCTTTTCCAAAACGCTATATATCCATTTTCAAAAATTAATGTTTTTATTGTGTTTCTCGGTCAATATCCCTGAAATCTTCTGTTAATATCACGGAAATCTGTGTTAGAATGTTTAAAATTGTTATGGAAATGGCAGATAACATTAACCTAGTTCCATTTTTCCTGACGCTATCTTAAAATCAGACTCTAAAAAATTGAAATTAGTGTTTTGGAAAAGAACTTTTCATAATTTAATGTAGTTACTAGTAATTAGTTTTATAAAGAGTGTGTGTACTTTGTAGTGACTGTAGTTTTCTTTACACTCATTATTCCTAAGTGATTTATTGCTGTTTATTATACTATTATTGCCTGAATTTTGCATTTTTCTGTCAAAATCAGGTTTTTTCTTACATTTAACTCACTGATCATGTAGATATCCCTAAAATCTCATAGTAAATTCAAAGGTTATTATATGAAAAGTACAGAAAAGTGAACCAAAACTGTCTTTTTCTGGTACATGTATAATTGACTAAACACCTGTGAACACTGTCATGTGTCCAACTACATGGTTCTGTTGGTGAGTCAGTGTTTCCATGTTCACTACGCAGCCTCTGAACGTCCACATGGCTCATATATCTGATGATGCTGAAAAGCAGAGAAACTGCATGTTACCTGAATTATTCACCTGTATTGATACTGATAGCGTTAGTGGTTCATAAGTTATTGAACATTTTAGATCAGTACAAGCTGTTGGTTGCTGGTGGTGTTTAGGTCTTTGAGGATGAAAGTTGATGCCATGAATTATTAGAATATGCTGCCTCTTCAAACAAACTAAATTTAAGACTACATTTTTAATACAGGATGGTTAGAAACATAAAGTTTAACAGTGGCTCCTTTGGTTAAAATTCATCTTAAGGTTAAGGTTCATTAAGGTTCAGTTTATTGTCATTTGCATGAATACATGAAAAATGAAATTTGTACTCAGGACCACTGGTAGTGGGTATGTTTCCAGTGTCAAGAACCTAATAAAATAGATAAAAAACAAATGTGGGAGTAATATTGGGGGTGTCAGTCACAATATGTGGGGGAACTGTGCTGCTTGGAGGAGGTTTGTGCTCTCTGAGTGCTTTTCTAGTTATTATTATTATTATTTATCCTGCCTCCTGGATCATCATTATCAGTGTCTGAGACTTTTTCCTCATCCTCAACTATTTTTTTAGTACTTTTATGATGCAACATCCTCTTTTTTTTTCCACATTTGGTTACTTTTTTTTGTTTGAATCAACATAGCATAAGTCATCTTTTTTATGGTTCTGGATGTGTAAGGTCTGATAATGACTGGCACAATGTCAGGAAGACAGACACATTCCCCCTTCACTGGCCATAAAAAAGACAAAGCTTTTTACAGTATCAACAGGCACAAGATGTGACCCCAAAGCCCCTGGGGGCAAAAGGTGAGGGTTCTGGGAGAGGAGGCCTGGTTCCAGGAGTCTGCCGGCAGGCAAGACGCATGTCCTCCTCACTGCATTCCTTCCCATCTTAGATCATGAACATCTCTTTCTGGCTTTTAGTCTTCTGTCCCTTCCAACCCAGAGCAATATAACTCTTATTTTTGCCGGGATGGCAGCTTATAAAGATACCAAAATAGAATGGGTGGTCTGAGTGTAATAAGCTCAGTGAGCTCCCTGTGTGGCTTCAGCCGGGCCTTTGTGCAGGTACCTGAGTTTTGAAATTCAGATTAGTCTGATGGAGCTGGAGGTTAAATAGTCAAGTAAGGATTACCTACATCCATTCAAATACGATTCTCAAAAAGTGTCTGAGCAAAGGTTCAACAAAGTCTACTCTGGAAATACATGTGGTGAATAAAAGAATAAGCTGGTGTAACCTGGGGCTGTGGCTTTTATATTTGGGTAGAACTGAGCTGAGTGAACTGGCTGCAACACAGGCTACGTCTGATTTCATATTCATGACTTCCGAGGACTGCGGGAAAGGAAAATAAACACAACAACAAGCAAAGAGAGTATAGAGCTCATGGAAGCTGGGCCCCATATACAAACTGTCACATCTAGAAAGTCAAATCTCGTCTTGCACAGACCGAAGAAGAGCGAGGTCATCCTCCGCAGCAAACACTGAGTCATCCCACACCCACACACACACATGAAGCAGGAACATAGCTTGTATTTACAGATCTAATGGCTTTAAAGCACAACTGCAGCCTCAGTTATTCACCAACGTTCACACTTTCAGCATCTCCAGAAGGACACATGGGGACACCGGCTGAGGGATTCATACAGCGGCCTGCAGTCAGCCAGGCTGTAGTTCCCTTCAGCAAACTGCAAAACACGTCACTTTTCTAAAGAATAATGACAGCATGTGCACAAATGCAGCCTGGAAGCATCACAGTGGCGCTCCCCTTTCAGACAAGTCATGTCCTCTAAACAGAAGCCCCTTCACAGGGCTCAGCCAAGGCCTTATGTGAGTGCAGAGCGCCCTCTAGGGGACAGACCGGGTTGCACATTAAAAGCTTTTGGCCTTGCAGTGCATCTAAGTACACATCAAAGCTCAACATATGCAAATGTATCTTGAAAATAGTTAATAACTTACTTTTGATATGGAAATGTTGCACAAAATCCTGAGAAAGTCACACAATTCACACTGAAATATGCTTTTTTTTTGGGTGTATATACTGCTTTATTACTGGAGCTCATCCACATGCGTAATTTATATCCTCATTTAGTGAAATATAATGAAACAGGATGCCTTGGTGGTTCATCGCATCTTAGAACACAATCGAATATTTACCTACAGATTTTATTAATACATAAATCACCCCAGTAAATGTTGATTTTTAGAGCCTTCTTTCAAATAATCACCAACGCCGAAGCTCTGCCACTCTGCTGTGACACTTTTATATCTCCAGTCCATGTGGCCGTGGGACATGTGATCATCTGCACACTGAACAAGCTGCCTGGAGTCAACCTCTGCAGTAAGGAAGATATACGGCCAGCCGGTCACACAGGTCGAATGTGGAAACTACTACAGTCCATCACGTTGAAGCGTCAGGCGTCGTCATGTAGCCTTGAATGTTTGAGGACATGGATTCACTGACAGTAATTCCAGCTCATAAACACAGGCCTGTTGGTTTTACAAATTCAGAATCCATCATGTGCAATATTTTGTCAATGTCACAAGCTCCGCATAGAAGAGAAAGGTTATAGAGGAAGTGTCAAAAGCAAGGATGTGATTGATGGTCTGTTTTGTTGTGGACAGGTCTGTGTCAAACGCTGATGTTCTTTCATATTCTGATGTCATGTCAGTACTTACTGTGAATTAGAAAATGTAAAGTTGGGTGTGTCCACTCTCACATACATGATGTATCTCTCAAATGGTTTGCTCTCACATCTTTATAAACAAGGTATATAAAAAAAAAAAGTGTATTTAAAGATAATTTGGCATCTGAAGGTTAAGTGACAGAAATTATAAGAGCTGAATTGAGTCCCGACCATTTGTTCTGAATTCCTCTTAAATGCCCACTTGGTTAATTAAACTATGAATAATCAAACAGATGGAAAAGCTACTAAAGGGCACAGTCTCATGAGGAATAGGACCCCTGTTTCTCATTGCTACAGCGGATACCAAACTGTTCTTGATCTGAAACATGAAGTATTAGTGGAGGACGTAATAAGATTTGGATGGACCATCAATCACAGAGAAATAGACTTGTTCTGTTAATAAATATGCCAAATGTGAACTACGGTGTAAAATAAGTGGCATTTTGATTATATTATTGTAATGGGCACAAGTCACATATCAAATATGTGCGTTGCGGTGTCACCCGGCAGTTTCATTAACCTGGTTTCCATTACACGGCCCAACAGGGACAGCTAGAGCTTACTCACAAAATAATGCATGACTCGTGCCTCCAGTTGCCAGAAGTTGACTTGTCAGCTGAGCCACTGCACGTCCGCTTGGTGGAAAACTCTTATGTTCTCTATGGAAGTATGAATAAATATGAACCTTGGAATTCTTTGTTGTTTGTTTTTTTTTTTCGCAGACAGTGATTTTAATTTCAGAAAATCACAAGTTCAGACACCTGCCATTTTCACTAGAAGTTAAATGCAAGGGTTTCAGAACAGAACAGGCTTCAACGTCTGTTACATGTCAAAGAGCTGCAGAACAGAAACATATTGGTATTGTGTCAAATACATATATATATATATATATATAGATGTATATATATATTTATAAAAAAAAATCTTTCTTACCTTGTGACACTACTTTTAGACTACAGCCACAGTTCAATATTCAGCAAACTGCATGAAAATTCAAAGAACCTGCTAAATCTGACTAACAACTCAATGTGGCTTCTCTTTGACTAGATATTAGTTACAGAACATGCCTTCATACACACATCTTGCCATTTACTTTAGTGATCAGTCATTGAAACATAAAACTATTGGGAATCTGGTACAGCCGCTGCGTGGCGTCATGCTTCCCTCTTCAAGCCCACTCAAGCTGGAACAGGTCGAACATAAAAGTCATTGTCAAAGTATCTTTATTAAAGGCGGATAACTGTGGTCTTGTAGTCTCGACTATCTATTCAGTGCTTAATTGCAGGGACATTATTATTTTTTTTCTCTCGAATGAACTATGAAATAAGAAAGTCCAATCTTGCTCTTGCAGACGATATTGTTGATGTGCGAAGTGAGCCTCTTGATGATTTTACACAATATTTCTAAGAGTAAGGTTTAAGACAGAGGGTCAAAACAATCCATTACGATTAAGTGCTGTAGGTTTGTCCTTCTGGTGGTTGTGGAAGCTTCATATTTTCTTTGGACATCATTAGACGCCTTAACTCTTGAAGAACAATTTTAATGCTATAAGAATTCTGCCATTTTGCTAATATTGGTATGCTACGTGAATCCACCTGTGAGACAAACACACAGACGACAAAAAAAAAGAAAAAAAACACTGTATCAATCATTGTGACAAGCGCCATGACAGTGAGTTATTGCACATTACATCTGTCTGTCACAAAATTGCAGCACACGACAATTTCTGACTCCAACAAATTAGAAAATACAGAAACACTCATTCATAACCTTGTCAGTTACACTTACCGTCCCGTTGGAATTATTTATCCCATTCATGCTAATTTTTGTAACAAATTTAACAGTCGGGGCTGCCTCTGGGTATCTAGGTCCACATTCCACTTTCAGACTGTATATCCTGTTCTCATAATTAGTCTGAGGAGCAGAAAAAAAACATGTTTGCATTAGTCACAGTATGTACATGGGATTCCTCAATGTGCAGCCTATAACGGAGGAGCGTGCTCTGCTTACTCTTGCTGGTCCAATGATCATGCCCGTCCACCGTGTGAGAGTCATGTCTTCATCATCCTCGAGGCCCCAGCTGACTGTGCCATCGCCTTCTCCCTTCTGTCCCTCTTCGAGCTCCTCCAACAAGCGAAAATTGCGTGGAACTTTAACTCCTGCGACGCAAAAAGAAAACAGTGAAGCCGAGTGCAAATAAAGAAAGAGTGTTCAGCAGGTCGAAATAAGCATCTCCTGGTTTCAGCTGGTGCTTTTTGCTCTTCGTTGGTACACTAAATATAGTGCAGATTTGGATAAACAAAAACTAAAGTGAATTACGCAACGCTGAAATTATGAAAGGCTTTTCTTTTTAACGGCGTTCGGACTCCAAAACACTAAGCGATTATAAAAACAAGTCAATAATCAAAACAACAGTGTGTCTGCTATTACTAAAAGCCCTATACATTTTCCAGCAACAATTTCTCAAACGACATTATCGAAGTTGTCAGGGGGGTTCTTCAACAGTGCACAGAATTGCCGTATTAAAACATATTCAATACAGAACTGGCTAGGAACTTGATGGAATGTGTGCTATGCATGCAACTGGAGTTTACTGCAAATCCTTATTTACCTAGAGTCAAACGGCATCTAATTGGACAAACTGTTCTCAAATCTGTTTACTACCGATATCTGCTTCTGCACAACATTGCAGCTTAATAAAATCATCATTCTTGACAGCCATTAGGAAACAGTCATGAGATTTGGAGCACATGAGCCTATACAGCTGATTTTTTTAAACAAATGATTCAGGATTACGTTCATTCATCTTATGACCAGTGTAGTAATAGATGACTTGAT
Organism: Maxillicosta whitleyi; assembly: GCA_029822895.1. NCBI lineage: Eukaryota > Metazoa > Chordata > Actinopteri > Perciformes > Neosebastidae > Maxillicosta > Maxillicosta whitleyi. The sequence continues at coordinate 5,482,085 of JAPSES010000030.1, read as the reverse complement.
AATACCATCTTTCAAAACTAATCATACAAAGTGTTTGGTAACTAGGAAAATGTTCTCTGATGATGGCATTAACGCACAGCCTGACAATCACTTGGTGGAAATGACGAACTGCTTACAGCACACGACAGGCTGAAGGGGGCTGTGCTTACATAAGTATGTACATAATTATGACCCTGAACAGAAGTCCCAGAAGAGGAAGTGAAAAGAGCATTTATATTAAAACAAGCCATGTGAATGTTGACAGAAAAAATTTCAAGTTTCCTGTGCCTCCAAATCTGTCATTTCCTCCACATTCAAGCAACAGCCATCTCAATCATACTTTACACATCAGTTTTCAAATCGATATTGTGTTCCATAAACACCTAAGTTTTATTTATAGAGAACACCTTGCCATATATGACCAGTAAAGACACAGGGATGTCACATGTGGTGGCTGGGCATCCTATGGGTTGGAGTGGTCAAGACAGCATCCCTTGTTTTCATGTCAAATAATTTGTTTTAAATAAATCTATATGATAAAAGCCAAATGGCTTCTGTGCGCACATATATATGTCTCTGAATTCACACAAAATCCAGCTGACTGCTGCAGTTTGGCATACTTATGTATTTTTAGTCAAGGAACACACCAGCAAAAATGGTAAGCTCATAGGACCAATATTTTGGGAGATATTAGTAATGTTGGAATAATAGAAGTAAGAGTTCAATCACATTGCTATGGCCAGAACACTTTGGC
>JAPSES010000030.1:5406998-5454267 GCA_029822895.1 Maxillicosta whitleyi | reverse complement strand
AATAAAGTTTTTTTAAAAAAAAAAAAAAAAAAACAGAGGTAGGAGAGTGAGACAGAGTGGTGGGGAGGGAGGGGGGGACCCAATGAATATGAGGGTTCTGGGAAGATAGAAAGCTTTCACAGGCAGTTTCACTTCCACTGAAACATGAATCTGTTAAGACAGAGCTGGTGTGTGAGCGTCACCAAGAATTAACAGAGAGCATGCTGGGGCTGGCAGAGCACATACACACAGAAAGAGTTTTTAAAAGCAGGTTTTGAGATACTAAAGGGTGGGAAAACAGTTCACACCCTTTGTAAATCAATCTATCAGAGTTGTTAAAAACACTGAAAGAAATTCACAACGTTATCCTCCTGTCAGTACAGACATTACAACTGTAATGGCACATCACCTGATACAGGGATTAAGGATCACACGTAAGACAAAAAAAAATAAATCAGGTAGCGACTCGAACAGGACTTGTCTCGAGTCATTGTCCTTTGCCGAGAAGTATAATGTTGAGCTCAGAGTGGCCAGTCAGTGTTACTTATTTATCTATGTGGGTGCTGTCATATCAGTCAGTGGTTAACAACCTGTTAGTCAGCCTCTAATCACAGGGTTTCTTTGTATGAAACTGGTTCTGCAGCCCATTCCAGAACAGCGAGGCCTGCTTCAAGATGTGTAACAACAAACTAACAGGACTCAACTCACTGTGATTTTAACACACAACTTAAACCTAGCACAATATTCAAGTATCTATATTAATTTATATCAAATATCATACTATATTATATTTTCGGGATACAGGTGCAGATTGTCACTAATTGTATTGGTCACACGAGCTGAGGTGTGAAACCTATCTTTTACAGGAATGACTGAAAAAGTTGTGACTGGTGGGCAAGCATCCAGAAATATGATTTTCAGTGCAAACAGCCACCTTCTTCCAGTAACTGTATCAGTGTCGAGACACACCTGTTACACAGGTACCTGGATGACTTCTAGTCTGGGAATCTATTAATTTCTCTCCATACCTGACACCACAAATGGTCACGGACTATAATGATAAGTCTTGAATTTCTAGGAACCTGTGAAAAAAAACAGCCCCACATTTAACACAAGCAGCCCAGTGTGTTTTTCCACTTATAACTAAAAGATGGTCTGCAAGCACTGAAGGTATGCCATCCATCAGAGTGTGGCTACAGAAACCCTCCAGCGACATACAGGCTGTGGTGCATTGAAAATAACAAGGATGTAAACATACCCCTGGACAGTCTCAAAATGTTCTCATGTCAGTTCTTCTAACTGCTTCTAATCTGGGATCCTGACTATGGAAACTCACAAGGGAATCAGAGCATGCACCCCAGTATCACTTTACATGTAAACACAGTGGCACTTGTGGCAGGACAGCATGATCAGGTGGATATGAGCTGTGAACATTCAATTCTTATTGTATTGCAAAACAAGGAGATAAAGCTAGAAAGGGGCATTTAAGGATAAAAGGGGGTATTTGTTATACTTCATAATATGGAACACGAGGCCCTAAAGCCAAAGTCCATGTGTGTGCCCTGGTTCAGCCTTAGCCTCAGAGCCTCCACTGTACAGGTCCCACAGGCTACTTTCTTATGTCATATCAGGACGTGGTTATTACTGGCTCTTGTCCCAGATGGCTGAGGAATAAGATAAGACAATCTCTCATATAGCTGAAAAAAAAAAAAACAATACTAACACAGCACATCAAGGCACTAGAAATGGACCCAATTGCTGTGTAGCCCTCACCTTTCTTGAGTGACCCGCTGAACCACTTTAATGTCTCTTAGTAAACAGGTCCTTCCTTGCCACATGTGGCAGTACTGCTGAAGGTGATCTCCGCTGGGCAAAACATGGAGCTGAACCACACTGAACATCCCGTAGCTGTCCTGGACCAGCACACAAAGTCTGGAAAAAAAATTTAGAGACAATCAGATGTATTTGTACTTTTTAGAGTAACTGGTCCTGATCAGATCTAACATTGATTGGATGTTATGTCCAAATATATTTTCAATGTTAAGGGCAATTTATGATAGTCATCAACAGTTTTCTGGCTACACAACTTGAAAACCAGACTTGATTAACGATACGTTTGTTTCAGCAATATACAATATTCAGCCATACACAATTGGAGAAACACACTGACAACACATGAAGCAAACAGGCTACATTTTAAATGATTGTTGAGCAAGACAGAGGAATAATTTCAATTTTGTGATTTAGCCATTCTGAATGAACTCTTGATCATTATAATGGACAACCTCAATTAATCAGATGAATTTGATATATTGCCCACAGTCTGAACACATAGGAGGTAAAGCACTACTAGCTTTCAAGCAGCTCAGTGAATTCAATTAGCAAAGAAACATTGAAAGGCCTGTATACCTTGAAATGAAAGCCTGTACTGTACTGTTATAGGCAGCAGAACAGATTATTTATATGTATAAAGAGTGAGGAAGTAAAAATCCAATTTCACTGATCTCTCAAATGGGTTTGGTGATGCCTGATATGAACAGAAGGCTCTCACAGCTTTCACTTGTGTCCAGATATCTTAGACAGTATGTTAACCCAAGATGTGAACAGAGCAAATAGGATTCAATTATGGTATATTTTCAGAAAACTATATGGTCCTAAAGGTCCTTGTGTCCAAATGAAGGTTTGTACCAAATTTGAAGAAACTTCATCCAGGCATTCCTGAAATACCAATTTCATAAAAATAGACAAGCATGAGGCCACAAGAACCAGGACTTTCAGTAATCAAGAGTTCATCCTTAAGACCAAGTTAACATTTGTTACGAACTGTAAGACATTTTATAAAGCTGTTCAGGAGATATTTCATTTGAAATGTACTGGGAACTGATGGACAGATAAACATTTTTATAATGAACATGTTCAAAAATGGAGTTTATTTGTTATCAATTCCCTAAAGAATTGCAGAGAAATTATTATTTTTTTGTCTCTTAGGACATAAATCAGAACCTGGTGAATATAGCTGACATTAGACTGTTCTGATTTGATGGAAAAATTAATAAGACTACATTTTTAGGTGGTTTGATATTCACATTCACATTTGGTAAATTACTTTGAAGTTAACATCTGATTCAATTTCAGTTTAATGAATTAAAATCTGTAACACTTTACCTCAAGGCAGCGATTTCATTTCATTTTACACCCAAATTGTTGTGCACTTCTTAAAAATCTTTTTGTCTTTCTGAAATCTACAGAATGCAACAACGCTTACAGTGACACACTGCACACAAGTGCTGCACAGTCCAGGCTCAGCACTGACATTTGTAAGTGCTAATGCCCGGTGGCTGGTTTGACAGGCTTCTGCTGACAGAAAAGACCTTTGGCCTACAAAATTGTGAGCAGTGAACTATTCAGTATTCCTGCACTCTACTGCTCCCAGTGAGCAAAAAGCTGGAACTGCTACAGGCTGCAGTATCTCAATCATTCAAGCCCAGACACAGCCCTGGTTAGACAAGCAACGGCTGGGGAAAACGAGAAGGAAAAACACGGGTAAAAGAAGGAGGAGGAGGACTGAGAGTCTGCCTGTCATGCATGTGCATGCATGCGCACATCCCAGACATTGGGAATGTTTTGAGGCTGTATTCAACCACCCGATTGGGCCTATAATTGGCTTCTGTTGGTAAACATGGGGTCTGTGTGTTTGTTTTGAAAGACCTTGAAATAGATATCTAAATAACATTCTTGACATGACATTTCGTGTGGTAGGCCAAGTTTTTAACCCAAGGTATTCACAGTTGTTTGCTTGATTCAAATCTAAATTTCAACTTAAAACTGACCATCTTTAGATAAAGAATGGTGCTTTGTAGGGTCTGTAAACTAAAGTAACCCCTGCCCATCTTCAATACATTGTATTAACATGACGGAAACCTTGTGTCAGACCATAAGATACCTTAGCATTCTAACTCTTACCACAAAATGTCTTCAATCTTAAAACACACACAAAACAATTATTCTTGTAGCAGTAGCTGATAGACTGTTATCACATAACTAGAATTACTGCTCTCAATTGATCCAGACATAAATAAAGAGCTTCATATAGTTTTTTGTGATTTTGTTTGCTTGAATTAGTGATAAATTCTTTGGTCAAAAAACAGTCAGAGGCAAAAAATTCTCACCTGAATCTCATGCTGATATGTTTTCCAGCTATGTAAACCTGAAAAGCAAGTGTTTTTTTTTTTCTATAAAAAAAAACTGATAAGGCACAAATCCTCATATTAGAGATGCACCGATCCCAGTATCACTGAGCATGAGTCCTTGTACTCGTACTTGTAAAATTACTCGGTAATGCCGACTAGAAGTAACGTTAAAGACACAGACGGATACAGACAGAGCATTCTGTCCATCCTCTGTGTGCATTATTCTGCGTACAAAATGCACAACATTAGTATCCACATTAGTGTCACCTCTGTCATCTCCATGTTTGTTATTACTGACTTTATTCTTCTCAAAACACTTCACTTTTCCTCGAGGTATTTGTCCAGTTTGGTTAAATAAGAGCCTGGTGGACTGATTGAGAAATGCTCATTCCAACACATTAAATGTCAGTAGCAGCACTTTGACAACCACAATAAAGCACATTTTCAAAACTAACTAAGAACTGTAATGGGATTATTAAACACTTGTATTGATACTCTGTATTGGCAAGTACTCAAATGTAAGTACTTGTACGAAAAGAAGTGGTATTGGTACACCTCTACCTCATATGAGCCAAAACCAGCAAAAGTTCAGCTTTTTGCAAAATAAATGACTTAAATTAACTGATTATCAATTATTGGTGATGAATACACCGTTAATGCACTGATGTATAAACAGACTACATTATTTTACCACCTAACCAAAAGTTACGGGTTGTTTACAAAGAATTACGTACCTCGGTAAATTACACAGCATACCGATATTATTACAATATCTGCACATGGAAACATAGAGGGAGGTACAGTATATAAAAACTTTTACAGTTCTGTTCTTGATACCTGCTCATGGAGTGGTTTGGAATTTAAAGGAACCCTGAAGCTATACCAATAAAATGATATTGGCACATTACCAAAATATGAATACAATCACTGGAGTTACATGTAAAGGAGGGGTCTATAGATTTAGTGCAGCAGGTTTAGACTTGAAAAACTCAGCATGAAATCTGATAGGAGACTTGACAGATAGAAAAGAAAGGGTAATGATGGTAGGTTAGCAGCTTGACATAAACAACCGCCGGTCAAATATCTTCCCATTCAGTCGGTGCTTTCAGTCTCCACAGTCTCACTTCCTCAAACAGCCACCCCTAACTCTTAAAAACCTTCTGTCATTGGCTACATTTCAGTCACAAGCAGTTTTTAGGAATTTGTTATTGAGAGCAGTCACAGAATTCTCAGTAACCTGTTTTTTTTTTCCAGGAACTACAATCCACCGAGCCTGTGCAAACACACACATGCTCCTCTGCACACAGTCACACAGTGTACGCATGCAGGCCCATGCACATGCACATTACTTGGCAACACACTAAGTAAGCGACCCACACATTAAGAATACAGCAGAGAGGCCTCATTGGTGGGGGGCGGACAGGCGGGATTCCTTCCTATGTGTTGTCCACCAATCAGTGCAGGGAGAGTGATAAACACGGTTGTAACAGGATCCTCGCAGCACATTGTGTTCCTTCTCCACCGAGAAAAAACTAGCCTCTCTTCACTTCCTGCAAACAGTTAATCTTCTTGTTTATTCTATTCTGAATTTACGGGAACTTAACATCTTCTTCAAGCATAAATATCATACTGGCCTCTCTCCCCTGTGTATGCTAACACAGAGGCTAAACAACAAAAGGATCAAATAAGCATGCTGACCAGGGGAGTGACTCAGAAACCGAGGACACAACATTAGGAGGTACAAACTGTCCTCTTCTTTACACAGAATGGGGCCAGTGGGCTGCCAAGTAAACTACCCTCCTCTCCACAGAGCAGACATGCATCCTGGAAAAGTACTGCAAACAACATAATATGTCAAAGCTTACTTTTAATCAGCAAAACCCTATCTCCAAATGTGTAGAAATTACAGATTTAGATCTAGTTACTCCAGAAACTTCTCATGTGTAAATGAAAACTAAAACATCACTGAGGAGAAACAATTAAATCTGATAATTAAATGACTTTCTAGAGAAGTGCAAATCTGCCACAACAGGTAGGTCAGGTCACCCACATTTTGTGAACTCTAGTCCTTGTGATTACCTCCTAACCCCTGCCCCACCTTCATCTTTTCACTATGAGCTGAGCCTGCTGAATCTGGTTGAGTTAGGGGAGAAATGGTGGGAAGGCCAAGAGTGTTTCCGGTCAGAGGGCGGTGTGTTTACCAGCGGCACAGGCAGCATGGCAGGAGAGGGGTGTCGCATTACAACGGCCGCTGGTTTAGTCAGTTAGCTTGTCAGCTGACGGGGGCTCTCCTTCCCTCACCACAGAGTGCCCCTCAGGCCCCTCCATCCCCTCTCCACTCTGAGAAACCAATACTTTTCCCTTATTACTCAGCAAAGGACAAAAACAACAAGCCTGTGGAGGGCAAGGCAACTAAAGGCCATGTTTGCTGGTTTTGCCTCAAATAGCAGATTCACTTATTCATTAACTATAATAAGACCACTTGAGTAAATCTTGCAGTTGTTTCAATAACACAGGAAGCTTGAAGCAGCTTTCACTGCAAGTTAAGTTTTGTTTGCTTAAAGGCAATTAGACTGATTGGTTAAAAAAAAAATACCACCTTTACACTTATTTTTACTCACTGAGATTATTAAAAAAAAAAAAGGTTACACACTTACTTTTAAAAGAGTGATACATTTTTTTTTTTTTTATGGAATTATTCATTTTAAAACAAAGTTTCCCATGGTCTACATAAACTATAAATGTTTAACTTTTATTTAAATTCTTCACCAATTAAATTCCTCAGAACATCTTCTACTCTATTTGTGACAAATGACAGGAGAAAGGTCATTTTGAGTGCTGGCCCTTTAAATGCAAATGAGCCACTTCACGCACCTCCTAGTATGGACTACAGCTGAACATGAACAGTTATGGCGTATGTAGAGAACTGTTTGTTGGAAGTCCTGACCACGTTATATATGCAAATATCCTGATGTAATTAGTTGGACGTAACAAATTAAGCAGGAATTAAAACAGGTTGTAGAAATCCACTTGATTTTTGCCTAAATGAATATAAATATAGATTTGCATTTCAAAATGTTTTAACTATTAAAGTCCAAAACCACAAATAACTGAACCAAAGACTAATAAATGTGGGTTTAGGTAAATATGAACCTTTTAATAGTAAATATAGGTTTAAAAACCACAGTTCTGACTCAGAATCATATTTTAACTGGAAGTAAAATATTCATTTGGTTTTATTTTGAAGGAGAGTGTAAAAAAAAAAAAAAGCTGCTGAAAACCTGTATGGCCCAGTGGAGTATGAGTGGGCACCAATTCAACTCTGACTTGTTGGTCTATGAGATTCTGAAAACATCATGCTGTCTTTCTGGAGAATTGGCCAGAATCGCGCACAGAGGGGCTGGATTCAATTAGAAATGTTTGTGTCCTTTGTCAACCAATGCCATATGGCTCCAGACACTGTGAGCACTCTGTGGGGCCTGCTGCGCTCTGAACAATAGCTTGACTCCTGAGACACATTGTGCCACCGAGGATAAGAATAAAAAAACCTGAGACCAAGGAAACCAGCGTGCGATTTTTACAAAAACATTGAATTTATACTACTGCCACATTCACGGCATGGTAATGTAATTCATGTCTCCCCGGTCTCATTCAGCATAAAGACACAAACCAAAGGTGTCGCTTGGCTGCCAATAATCACCAAGTCCAACTCTTACCTGGTTTTGTCCTTTTCTTCAGGTGGAGGAGGTGTGGAGGGTCTGGAGGGAATTCTGTGCTTGAGGATGGACCTGGGAGAGCAGTCAGGCACTGGGATGGAATAAACCCTCTGGACCACCACTTCCACAGCCTGCCCCACAGAGCCGGCCTGGCCCAGTCCCTCTATAGCCTCCAGGAGAGATTGGCAGTGTCTTGGTGTAACATATGAATCTCTAAAACACTTAACAGCTTCAGGGACATCAGTCTGGAAGGAAAAGATTTGACACAGTATCAGACACTTACATTTAATGCTTTTGAAAGCCTTCTTGAAATAATTTTTAAACCACATGTTTATTTTTCCTTCTTTATGCAGTTTGGGTAAATACAGAGGGAACTGATACATGGTCCCACACAGAGGTTGGATTTAAAAGTTAACTTATTAAACATCAACTGGGTCAGTGCTATAGTGCAAGTAAAATATGAAAAGTAAAGGGAAAGTTTAATGTTCTACTATCAGAAGAACACGGATAGATACACATCATTAAAAATATACATAGAAATTAAACACGGGATCAATGGATTTGGATTAGATATTTGTAGCAATTAATATGGTTTCAAAAATTCAATAGTCAGCCTGTTTGATTATGTCTGAGGCCTAATAAAGTTAAACTTAAAATGTTAAAAGATATAGTAACCCTTCTAGAATTTAATAAAATAATGCTAAGAAGTGGGTAGTTTTCACAATTTTGTGTGTTTTTCTACACGTTTTGTATTTCAAACCTACTTTAATCAGAACCCCAATGGCTTTATTTTGACACACAAACAAAGCCTTTGACTCAAGTTTGTCTTAGCTGTCACATTCTCTAGAAAAATATAGTACAGAATAAAAGTAAAACAAAATACAATTTAAAAAAAAAACAAAAGAACAAAACGATAAAACAGTAGAAACAGACAAGAAATGATAATATTTTCCTCTGCAAATCCAGCTCATGTTTGACAGGTGTTGTACTCATATTTTGTCAGATTGTCATTTTTCACGGTCTATGTTGTTTGACTCGTCATTGGCTTTTTTGCACTCTTATCTACTTCAAACCTTAAAACGGGGTGTGGTGTTCTTAGTTTGTTTCAGAATCACTGAAACGTTCCATTGGTAATTCATCTGTCTGCTCAAAGCAAACAGAGATTTGGTTTCGGGGATTCTAATATACACGTTAACCAACCACTGAAAGACGGTACAGAGACTGGGTGCACCTGTTACTGACTGATGAGGTCTGGATGTTCCACTGAGGTTACAAGTGGTTTGTCATGACAGAATCTCACAAGTGGAAGAGATAAACCCCGAAAAATATCCCCACACTGCACTGTTTCTTTAAGAAGTTGAATTCAAAAGCATATTAGCAACAAAACATGAGAACAACAACATGGCCTGTAGTTAAACTAAATTTATTTTTTATTATTTATTTATTCTGGAATGGATTAGAATTTTTCTGTCTTAAAGGAGCTGACTTTACAGTTAGGATGTGTATGAGGACCGCTTTGAAATATTAAACATAAACCAACACTTTTTAACCCATAAAGACCCAGTGCTACTTTTGTACTGCTTATATATTATAATATTATCCTCAAAACTTTGCATTTTTTCAGTGAAAATCAGGTATTTTCTTATATTTCATTTACTGATCATGTACTTTAACCATCATGGTGAGATTAGGTCTAAGAGTTACTATATCAAATATATTCAATTAAATCTAACATTAACTGAACATAAATCAAGTGTCTCCATCCACTGTGATTGATCCACCTCCATGGGTTTTACTGGTGAATCAATGCTGTAGAAGATGACATTGTTTCAGCGTTCACTACAGAGCCTCTAAACCAAATGCGTCATATCTCATGACCACGAAAAGATGACAAACTGCATTTTATATAAATTGTTTCAACATATTGAAAGGATTAATGGTTCTAAAATTTTTAAACATTTTACATCAGTAGATTGTTTTGGTCTGTATGGGTTAAATTAGATATTACACTCGAGAGACTTCAATCAATCAAACTTTATTTATATAGCGCTTTTCATGCAAAGTGCAACTCAAACTGCTTTACAGATTACTTTACTTTACTACCTTCTTTTATTACCAAAACACTTCTACCTGTTTGGTACCGTTCTCCATTAGTAGCCCAAATGTCTTATCCAGTAGATATGGCATGACTCTTTGGGCTGAAAACAAGCTTGGAGTGGGCATGTCGACTGACTGTGGAGCAGAGTAGACTTTCTGGCTGAAGTGTGTGTTCAGAATAATAGCAGAGCTGAAACCTTCCACAGTGAGACTTTGCCTGCAAATGAGAGAGAGTGGGATTAAATGTAGTAGTTAATATTTTCTCAATTTCATTACTTTAGAAAGAACCAAGTTAAGGGCTTAGTGTTAAACATCTTTAAGGTGTTGAGCAATGGTACACTTGATTATGCAGTGATTGTGTGGATGTAACACATGCAGAAATTGAGATTTTACATTATGTGGGATAGGAGATTGCACAAACGTAGGGGGGCTGACAGCTTGAGACAGTTTGAATGTCAAACTCAGATAAGGTGCCTTCCACCTCCACATGGCTGTTCAACATGTACCACCGAGCACAGGGTACAAGTTCAAATACATTTACCTCCTCCAAGAAAATGCATTCGTGATAATAGATACGTTTTCCACATGCTTGAAGTGCGTAAAAGGCTAAACCTAACAGCCCCTGTGCAGCTTGATTAAAACATTTTCCAAACGTGACATCATTGGTGGAAAACTTGCTTCAACATCCGTCATAATCAAACAGGTTGAGGCCGACTACATGACCTGAAGTGCTCCTCTGCCATTCTTTCAATTTAGCGTTACAAGATTAAATTTCACTCTTGTGTGGGTTCAAGAGATGCTGAACGGTTCCATCACATCTACACAACATTTACGGTCAGGGCGAATACAAAACGCCCAAAAAGTGCCGGGTCTGAGAATAAAACAACTTGAATAACAGACGGGTAATTATAAGGCACGTTGTTTGTTTTCTTTGCCACTTAATTTTTCCCACATGTGGCTTGAATGATAGTGTGATGGCTTATCACTGAGTCAGAGCCAAAAAGTCCTCCCTGACTGAAACTAGCGTACGTGTCCCAGCTCGTTTCAGACCTGCAGCAACAGCTGAACCAGAGCCATTAACAACAGATAAATGACAAAAAGACAATTAGATGAGATGTAAAATTCAAATAACACGTAAGAGTCTTTACAAATTCAACTATAATATCAATCCTGTAAATGTAAAGGTGATTTAGTTTTTAAGTATGGAAAAATTACAAAAGCTACTTGACATGAACAATAGTTAAAACATTTTTTTACGAGGACCCATAAGACAGAAGTAGATGAACATGTACATGCAATAGTCACCTGAATGAATGCCAGTATATAATAAAACATAATACAGTGAATTATGGCTCTGCTTCTTTAACTGTACATACCATTCCTGGTACAGCATCCGGTGCTGTACATTATGCACTAAATAACAACTAATTTCAACATTACACATCAGTCATTTCCGGTACATACTGTAGCTATGCATGTGTTCATTACGCACATGCACACAATAACACTGACTCATCCATCAGTCAATCGAAAAATTAATTGAATTGAATTCCATCTGTCAGCAAAACCATAACAGCTAAATCATGCTTGTTTTTTTCCCATCAGAATATCATCATATGATAAAATAAACACTAACTAAAATGTTATATTGTATTGTTTTATCAAAATTTAATTTAATTTTGTTATGCACTTCAATCTAAATGACTGGAAAGGAGCAGAATGAAGAAAACTTGCCTACTCTTTCTTAAAACATCTGCTTACATCAGATAAAATGACATTAGTTATTACATTAACAGTTTATATGGTAATCAATGAATATGAAAAAAATCCATCTGTAAAATTATTTCATTACATGTTTTTATAAATCTTCTCTATTCTCTCCTAATGCAACCTCTTCAATTGAAAAATATTTCTAAAGCTCTTCTCATCCATTACCAAAAAAACTGTGTAAATACAAAGATGTATGAGAGAAAAAGAAGAGGAAAAAGAAAACAAAAAAAAAAAAAACAAAGATGTATGAGTTGTAAAAAATCTGAATAAGTTAAAAATAAATGTTGTTATTGTTAGGTTTTTTTTATATATAATTTTTTTATAACAAATAGATTACAGTGGCAATGCATAAGTTAAGGTGCTTGTATAATATATCTGGATGATTTAAAACTTAATTGTATATTTCTAAAAGAAAATAATGTCCTTTTCCCTTCAATATATTTATGTGGCTGCGGTCGTTACCGTCTGTTTCCAAATGGTTATACATTAAAACAATCACAACAGCTTATGAGTAGTATTATAATAAGGCACATATTAAATGAATAAGGCTAATGTATATAACAATAACCTGCTAGCATAAATAGATACTACAAACAAGGGTGGTTCATGTTGTAAATAATGATCCTTTTATTACAGTAAATGACTTAAATGTAAGGCTTTTACTAATGTAAATTATGTGAATACTTTTTCTATTGGAGCTGAATTTTTCCAAACATAATGATTCCTGCCCGTAAATACCCATTTGAAATGAAGCGCGACAGCACATCTTATCAGTCCTGGGATCAAACCAGAGATCAGTAATCAGTCAAAACCACAGTGTAATGTTAGTAGAGCAGAACGTACAGTTCATGACAGGTACAGCACACGTACAGGAAGTGTGACCCCATTGTGAACAGGTGAGTGGGCAGTTGTCATCATTAGCAGGTAGTTCGGTTAAGGAGTGGCTCGGCTGCTGGCGTCACACTTCGCAAGTGAATAATCCCTGCAGGTATTTCCGCTCAACCCTCAGCCCACTCACAATAAGGAGTGGGAGGTGGGAGGAGCCAACCTACTCACTGCAGGGATTATGGGGGAGGTTAACCCTCAGGTGTCGCACAGGAAGTTAAAGAGGAATTTTACTGGACGTGACAACGCTCTAAAGTCAGTTTTTTTCCCCAATTAAGCCTGAAGATGAAGTACTTTATTCAAATTAATATCTTCAGGTAATATTTACAGTCAGCTTTCCTCCATTATGAGTCTTTTGTTATGATTTAGGGGCTGAATTGACTTCATTTTGATGCTTTTAAAATGGAGAGTGATTGGTATGAGGATATAAAAAATAATACCACGATAAAACTTCATTCTTTGAAGGAGTAAATGGGTGTGTTTGAGGTTCGCAGCTGGGGGTGGAAGGGTGTTTAGGAGCAAAATATAACAGCGAGAGAAGGGATGCCAAAGCCAGAGACACTCTAGCATACACTCAGACCATGTGTTTTCAATCTCAGTCCTCTGGCTCCCTCCACACTCTGCTCCCAAATGCTCCAGAAAATAATCCTTGTGTGTTTTTTCCCCGGCTTGCTGGAAATGACCTAACTACTGCCAGGAAGAGGAATGTGAAGCATTCCCTGGAGCTGTTCATGACGTCAGAGCGCAGAGGAGGCCCCTGCGCTTCCGCCAGCCTGGATATTCCAGAGAACACTCAACTCAAAACTCCCAACAGCTGGAGTCAACTGCTGCTTCGCTCCAGCTCCAAAACAACCCCAAGTACACACAGCCGCCTCTGCCTCTATGTTCTGTTTGAGTGGGACCGAGCTCCACATCTGGACTTTCACTGCTTTACCATTGGGAGCAACAAAGCAAATCAGACGCTCAACTTTACAATACTGTATATTTAAGTACATATTTAATCACATAAGTATTATTATTAGACTATATATAAAGAGGTGATGTCAGATGTTTATGTACATGTCATCTAAATGCATTTCAATTAACGTTTTTGCAATTTTTTTTATCTTGGTGATATTATAGGAAAAAATGGTTTTATTTTGAGCTTTTATTCATTTCACTAAATTAAATCCTAAAGTTTACAAAAGTCAATATGGGGCAGCTGTGGCCTCGATGGCTGCAGTGTCAGGTTGAACTGCAGGGATGCGGGTTCAATTCCCTGGACTGGCAGAGAGTTGTTGGCTGATGTGGCCTTAAGCAAGGCACTTGTAGTGATGGGTTAGAGGCAGAAGATGCATTTCCGTGTCTGGTATATGTTTGACAAAATAAAGATTATATTCTGACTATAAGGTGCCTTTACTGTCCCCCAGCAGAATCTAAACAACATGGAAAAATAATTACATTCCAGTGGTTTTAATATGAATAAACATACATCAGTACAATTTTAAACCTCTTGAAGTGTATTTTACACAATTTTCTTTGAGGGAATGTCATTATACTCAACTTTTTTTTGATAAAACAAGTTATTTTGATCATTTATACTTTACTTTCATGTTTATATTTAACATTCTACATGTCCTCCCTGTCACCCCTTAAAAATCTGCTTGAGATCATCATCATTTTGAGTGTCTTCATTAGAGGTGGGAAACACATTCTACTAGAGCATTTAGTATTTATGTTTCCAAATTTTCATCATTTTGTCTTTGTACTTGGATGTGGTCAAACTTAGCATGTCTACCCTGTCACCACAAAATATTATTTAATATAAAACCTTCAAGAAAGTCACACGTTTGTTGAATATTACACAGTCCTCTTCCTGGATGATTTACTTTGGTAAGTCAAGGTCTAACACGTGGTCCTTAAATGCTAATTTGATCCAAAACTGTCCATCCTGGCACTTATTTTTACATGTATTAGTTGGCAAGAGGGTGGAGATGTTTGTTTCATATTTTGTGGTCTGCTTGTACTTTGCTTGACCGACATTTCTAACAGTCTACTTAACACATTGAACACAACATTAAGTGGAAATTAGAAAGGGTTTTTTTTTTTTGGACATTTTGAAGTTTGAAAGGCACCTTATAGAAATATTGACCCACATATACTTTGTTGATATTTGGAAGCCTTACCAGGAAGCTTCCTCAAACTATACATTAACACTCTGCATGACCCACTCCACCTGCAGAACTGGCACTGAGTCAGGTTTGTGGGCGTCCTTGCACAAACACATTTTTTTTCAGTTCAGCCCACAAAAGTACTATTGGATTAAGATTAAGGCTTTTTGTAATGTCTATCCCATAACATTTACTCTGTTGGCTTTATGCCATAGTATTTTCATTTTGGAGGATCATTGTCAAGCTTATGTCTAAACTTTGGCTTCCTGGCCCATATAATTCTTCACGATACTTAAAGTTTCATTAAGTGCACATCCTGGAGCAAAACTACTTCAGAACATGACATACCACCCACATGTTTCATGACCCAACACTCTGCATTTAGATTAATGCTTCTTCCTCTATACATAACACAGATATTTATGGCCATTTTATTTTTGTCTCTTTCAACCAAAATATCAGACATTTCTCCTCCAAAACCTTCACTAGTTCAGAGAGTGTTTCCCTGAGATGCTTTTGAACCTGTCATGGTGCTTATATTTGCATCCTATTGTTGTACAGATGAACAGGATACCTTCAAACTTTTAGATGTTTATCTAAAGAAGAAATCACATTTCTAAGTTTGTCAATGAGAAGAAAAGAACACAAAGCCGAAAGAGAGAACCTAAAACATAGCCACAGGTCCTCATTGAACTGACAATCAGCCAGTCTGAAATTTGTAAAGTCATGACATTAATTTTCATAAGCTTTGAGGCTGATTAAAGGTGCAGGTAATGCAGTTCCTGTAAACTTTTGACCTTCTGAGAATGTGGAAAAAAATAAGCACTGAGGGTTAGTGAGGTAATGCAAACTGAAAAAAAAAAGTTGTGAAAAGAGTTACCATGTATTCATGCATTAGTGAACATGAACCGTCTGCTTGTCTTGCACTTAGTGCAATGTTTTTTTTAATCTATCTATCTATCTATCTATCTATCTATCTATCTATCTATCTATCTGTCTGTCTGTCGGTCTGTCGGTCGGTCGGTCTGTCGGTCTGTCGGTCTGTCTGTCTGTCTGTCTGTCTGTCGTTATGATAACAGACCTTTGCTGGTCCACAGCTGTGGGACTCTGTACAGGTGTGATTTAATTCATTAATTGTACAGTGCCAGATCTAAGGATCCTGCATTAAATAGTTTTTGTATAATAATTGACAATGTAAATCTAGAAGCACTGAAATAATGGTACATTCATCAGATTATCTGGACTTTCTCAGCTCTTCAGGTTTTCACTATTTCATTTCACCATGTTAGTCTCCTTTTGGCTTTTTCCCTCCATGCTGTCTGTACAATTCCACCATACTTGTATGCACAACTCACACAGCAAATCAAAATTCAGATATTTCAGACATTTTTTTTTCAACAATTTGTTTGGAGCAGTAATAGAGATGTAATGTAATATAATAGTATTTTTCATCAGCTTTGAACACAGCTCAACCAATCATGATCAAGGCCCATCACTATCTGTTTTATAATTATTTATAACCGATTACCACTCATTTTAATTTACCTACAAAGTTGATAAATCATTCCAATTGTATTTCCTAAACTCTACATTTGAGCAGCAGGGTATTATGCATAGTGGCATACGTCCTCTCACCATGGTGGGTATATGTGAATGACATCTTTGGGTACAGGAACCAGCTGGGCCGAAGTCTCTTGGTTCAATAACACCAGCATACGAGGTCTTTCTTCAGGGGGAGTCCGGCTGTGTTGGTGGCCCTCTCTGGGAGGCTGGTGCTGCTCACAGTGCACGAGTTGCATGCTGCACTCCTGCTGAACCTCCAGCACCTCCAGCACCAGCACACCGGGCCTGTCCACTGGAGGCAAGAGCAACAACAACACAGATGTTAAATGTGTGTCTGCTTTAGTGTTTGTGCCTTCAGATGTGTGCGTACAGAGTGTACTTCTGCCCTCCTGCTCCCTGTGGGACTCATTATGTGTTATGAGAGTAATTCACTTTCAGCTTCAGAACAATTCACACTATATAGCTGTAAAGCTGTTACTAAGACCGAGTTGGATCTGAAACTTTGTGAATCCCAATGGGTGAGTGTGCAAATGTTTGGAATTCTACCATGATGCTGACTGAGCATTTGGCTAACACAATAAAGTCTGCAGAGATAATTAAGAGAAGCAAATCAAGACAATACCCTGAGGCAATAAATCAAAACCGAGATAAGAAACTAACTTGGCTTTATGCATTTTTGTGTTTAAGACTGATTGCACTGAATTGTGGAAATTGCATTAAGAGA
Source organism: Maxillicosta whitleyi (assembly GCA_029822895.1). Lineage (NCBI taxonomy): Eukaryota > Metazoa > Chordata > Actinopteri > Perciformes > Neosebastidae > Maxillicosta > Maxillicosta whitleyi. The sequence continues at coordinate 5,437,193 of JAPSES010000030.1, read as the reverse complement.
ACTCAGAGCCAGTGTGGTGCTTAGTTTGTGTGTTTGACAATGAGGCCAGAGGGGCGTATTTTAATATGTTAAGAATAAATCACACGATAGAGATCACTTGAGACCTATTAAGTTTTAAGATGCTTTCGTCCAAACATGAATATTTACTGCTTCATGTCTATAAGTCTCAGATTACGAAATCATCAGAGTTACCAAGGGCAACATGCCAACAATGAAATAGCATGAAAGTCATCCTCTAAATTTACAGTATAATGATCAGACATATGAGTGGAGGAACATAAGTTAAAATGAATAAATAATTCACATACGTGTGTGTACTTGCATCACACACTACTACTACTACTACTATGCTAAAGACAATAACATAAACAGGTGTTCTATAACAGTAGGATTTGGTTGAGTAATAGTGTTGTTAGTAAGAATGTGCCAGGCAGTGGGGAGGATGAAAAAGAACACATAAACTTGGGTTTGGCTCCTTTTTATAGCTTCAGATTATGAAACAATACTATTATTACATTTAAAAATCATTTGACTAAACACAAGTTACAGAAGCATAACAGAACTATTTCAGGCAACAGAAAATATTGATCTAAATTTAAAAAAAATAGCCCAAATTAGTATGAACTGCCATTTTCATGACACTAATCCAGTCATCTTCGGACCGCAAACTTGTAAATTGTGTTAGGTGGGCATTCTTATTCCACATCATTTGACCCAGAGCTTGTGTTCCATCATAAACTAAGACAATTCAAGAAGAATGGTTCACCACAGAAAAGAAAAAAGAACTAGGCAAGCAGTTTCCTGTCACCTACATACTGAGTTCACAGGTTAAAGCTACAGTGATCAGCTCAGCAACCAAAACTTCATGAGCATGACCTCTCCGATCATACCTACACCAATGTGTTTAAACCAAATCACAATTTATTATTAAAGCAGAAAGGGAATTAAGGTGTGTATGTTTGCAAGGCAAATATGTACTTTTGGATGTAGGCAAATCACCTGCTGTTGTTGACATATTAGAGATGGATTTGTGCCTCCAGAAGCTAATAGCTGACCTCTGTCTGCATTGAAGTCGATTCAGCCGCTCTGCAAGGCCTCCGCTGTGCAACATACAAAGTAAGATGATGTTATGTGATAAACTAACACACAACATGCAACTTAAATTGATTCTTTCAAAGAAAAGGAAATATTCTTTGTTGTAGAGAACAAGCTTAGTTTGAGATTACAGATAGCCACCTGTAAAATCAGGGGGCTTAGAGATGGCAATGACATTTAGCACCCACATGATGACACCAGGTGTCCCTTTCATCATCACTTCTACTGTGGAAATGTTGCCTCTAACACTTGAGTGTCGTTTAGCAGCCAAGCTGTCTAGTTTTTTTGCTTGATCTTGTCATGAAGCAATAATATATACAGCACTGTGAACTTAAAACAAAAGCTGAATTCCAACCTTTGAAACTTCCTTCTCTTTTTGGCAGAGTCCTCTGGGGTCTTGGACTCCTTATCGAACAGTTTCTGAGGTGTCTGCAGCAGCGCCTGAGCAGACTTGACCCAGTCACTGACTGACCTTTTGGTGCCCTCATTGGTTTGGTGAGCAGAGCTTTCAGAGTCCAGTCTGCACGACACTGTGTCACCAACATTCTCCCCATCAGACACATAGCCGGAGATTTCTAGCTCTGGGACCTGTGAATTATATCATTGATTAAGTAACTGGAAAAAAAAAAAACAGAAAAAAAAAACAAACAAACAAAAAAAAACAAAAAACAGAAAGAGTTTGTAAATACGTCATTTTTTAAATTCATGTAGACAATTTGAAAGTTTACATGAATTTCATTAATAAAACAGCTGTGTATCAAAGGAAAAATAGAGAGTTTAAAATGGTCTCAGCATTTATTAAATTAATGATGAGTCAATAAACATGACAATAAATCAATACACCTAAACAAACACTGTATGCTCAACGGTACACTACAAGACTATTGTACCACAATCTTTTTTGCTGCATCACCGCAGCACACCTCAGGCACCAGTTCTCATGGAAAAATCCAAAAGAAACCTGAGTTCCTGTCATGTGCAGACAAGACCAGCATACCAGGCTCTGTCAGCCAACATGCTCTCTTATTTGAATCAACTTGACCCTGCTAGGCGACGTGCCAGCAGACGTCACACTCTAACCAGCTACAGAGAAAGGAACACTATGTTCCTGGCCCTGGCTCAAAAATGTTTTCACCCGGCACTAAAAGCATTGTAAGTACACAGCTCTGTGCAGCTTCATCTACTAGCAAGTTACTCTGAACAAACAGTAGTAAAAAGATGTTTATGGTCCCGGCTCTGTTGACACAGTCCTGATCTAGTATAGCCTGATGTGGTGGGGGTTGTTGACCCTTTAAACTGACGTTAAGGCCTTGGACGGAACAACCCGCTGCATCTGGGAAGCAGCCATCCTCCTTGAAATGCAAAGCTGCCCTCACAGCTCCGCCTATCCACCTTCTATGCTAGTACAACAACACAGAAATCTGGCAGACACACATCAAGTGAGTCAGCCGTGGATTTATCTGGAGTAATAAACTTGGATTGTGATCTTCTCTTCTGTAGCCTGCTAGATCCGGATTGATTTACAATTGGCAGCATGTCAGCAAATGTTCTGGGCAGCAAAAAACTACTTTGGAGAATACTGTTTAAATTAAATAATAAACTGTGGTTTGAAATTTCAATATAAGACTCAAATATAATGATGAAATAGTACAGAAACCTGAAATGTCCAAATGATATATTCAAATACTATTATAATTATTGATAATTCACTAGAGCAATGTGCATTCAAACTGCCAGAACACACCACAAATAAATTTCAGTTCTACCATTATCCAAAAAACTAGGACCCTTAGATTCTTTCTTTCTAGTAAGCCTCTGACCACAAGCCTCCAGTTTGGTGATCTTAAATCTTCTTTGACCCCAGAATGCTGATAGCAGCAAATTAACTGTGACAAGAGGAAGTAGCAGGGTCTGTGGGAGTGATACTAATCTGCCTACAGGCTTCCTCTCAACATACAGCCTGCAAACTTAGAGCTTCATCACAACTAGCTACTTAAATTCATTTCAACTGTGTGTATTGAGTAGGCACAGCATCATGTTAATATGATGACTGAACATACTACCAATACCAGACTGATATTTTCATAAACTGCTACTTATATAAACAACCACATCATCTGACTAATTTGGTCCAATCCTGCTTATCAATGACACTGTAATATGTAGGACTGTGTGTGGGCTTGTACCTTAGCACCACACCACTCCTTGTGCATTCTCTCCATGCCAGCCCTGCCTTTAACAAACACTGCTCTTGAATGACTTCTGAGAAGGAACAGTCAATACAAGTATATAGTTCACAAGAGTCCGACTCCAGTGATAACATGGATATAAGTATGTATAATGACACAGCAGGGTAACTGTGGAAGTGGGATATTGCACATAACATTAATAAGTTAATAACTGACAAACTTGACAGGTTTTAGTTTTAGATTACATAAAATGGTGTTTCCTTCATTAAAGAAAATATCGTCACTTTAAATGTGCCTGATTTAACCTTTGTATGCCCATACTAAGACACCGTTAATATCTCTTCAGCTTATGAATGTTGACAGTTTGGAAGATAAACTGAATCTATAAAGTGCACAATGTAGTGCTGGTTTGAGCTTATCAGGCCTTTTCAGGAAATTTTATCTAAGAAAAACTCCAAAACTCCCCCTAGTGGGAAAAAAAAATTAATATTAAAAAAAAATATTAATCAAAAGAGCCAAAATAGTGCTGATGTGAAGACTGAAATGAAACACTATAAAACTTCTTTTACAAAAGTCACAAATGAAGGTGAAGGACAATAAGTTAATACATAAAATGAACAGACTATGAGTCTACTCTATGGAATAGTAGGAATAGTACTGACAGTAAAAGCATTGTTTACAGCTCTGGGATAACTGCACGCATGACGTTCAACTCAACACTTCCAAAACCTTTAAACACTTTGTGGTCTGGTCACATCAGGCTCATTACCTACACAACATTTAAAAAGGTAGATTGCACCACCTAGTGGCTGTTAACACACCCTGCAACCTAGAGTGAAAGGATGTGTCATTAAGTAAAGACAGTGGTGCATCACCTATGTTGTTATATTTTAGTTGTACTAGAGCAGACTATAATAGAACATAATTTACTTACTTGTGAAGGTTTAGCAGGAGAATCCATTTGCTTTTCATGAGAAGACTCAGACTCACAGTCAGAAATGTGTTGCCCACTGTCTCTATCAACTTTTCCCTCAAATTCATCCACATCACTGTCTGTGTCAATAACAGGAACATCATCTAGAAAAAAAAACAGAATGTGTGCTTGTGGGTTTCTGCTTGTTTTTTTTTTTTACCTACTTATTTTAACTGGTATTTATTTGTACATTTATTGTAGGATTTATATACAGTCGTGAAAAATAGACCATTAAGTCACCAAAAACAATGGTTATGCAATCAAGTACTAGCCTATCTCCTGTATGTATCATATGACTAAAAACAGACAGAAAAGAAAACATTGAATGCCTAAAAGCACTGTTTTTTTCAGTACAATGACATATATATTGATGCAAGAACTGAAGTAATTTTGGTTATTATCAAGAAAACATGGAAAATGGATAGATATCAGCTCTTAAATTAAAATTATATAACCTATTTTTGTTATTAAATGTTTCCCAACAAATGTACCTTTAGGCTAGTTGTACCAGGCATTAAAATGAACAAAAAACGTAGTGGTCTAATAATTTGTTCCACGACTGTATGATGTACAGATTGACAGGCACTTTTACATTTTGTGATAATAATATTAATAATAATAACTTTATTTATATAGTACCTTTAAAAATTGAGTTTACAAAGTGCTTTACAGACATAGTAAAAAGGCAGGGAGCAAGATATAAACAGAGATACTAAAACAAACAACAAAAACATCATATATTAACAAATAGCTAAAACACGATAAATTAAATATTCAGCATTCAGAGGTGACATCATGACATAAAAGCAGGTCTATGAAAATGTGTTTTAAGAAGTGATTTAAAAGATGTCACTGATTCAGCAAGCCCAATTGTACTTATTACAATGACAATAAAGTTATTCTATTGTATTCTATGTCAGATTTAACTCACCTTTATTAGTGGTGAGCATCTGCAGTGCTCTGGTGTAAGACTGAGTGGGTGCCTCTGGTCTCGGAGGCCAGTGATGTGGAGCCACTCTGGGAAGATGCTGCTCCTGAGTTTCATCCTCAGACCCTTCACCATCACTGGAGCTCCAGGCGATGTGCACTGGGTCCTCATTGGAATGAATTCCACTGGTCTGTTCTGTGCAAACATAACAGTACATTCAACAGTAACATAATGATTCAAAGAGTAAAGCATAGCTCTAAGTTGTATTGCCTAACCATTATGTGAACTGTTTTAATTAAAATAACCTGAACAATGAATTACCAAAAGCAGGAGACTGAACCACCTTTCTTATGGCAGACAAAGTCTTTCCTGATGACTTGAGGTTCTGCAACAAACACAATCCACATTAACCATAAAGTCAGAAAAATCAAGGGTGATGCACAGTTCAAGACCAGTGGTGACTGAAAAACTGCAAAAACCCACAAGTGTTAATGCTCTTTATTGGTACCTTTATGGTCGGAGTATCCAAAAAACTGTCTCCACACTTTTCCCAGCTCTTAGCAGAAGACGCTGCTGAAAGTGATGTGTCTTTCCCAACTTTTTGAACATCACTCTTGGCATCATCCGGAAAGAAGACACACTTTATATCTGTAGTGTATCTTTTTCGCTGCAGAAAAAGTAGTAAAGGGTCAAATTAAAACCTATATTGCGTGCCCGGACCTTTATGTATAACTTTTATGAGTCTTCCACTTGTAGCTATTGTTACTTTACTTATATACAGATCTGAACAATCCTATACTTATTATCTAAACTCACTGATAACTATGTTAGCTTAGTAGCAGCAGTTAGCCAGTTGTGCAGCTAGCAGAGAGCTAGCAGGTTTCTTACCTTTCTAGAGGACATGACGCCAGAGTAAAGGACATTTTATTAGCTTCTATTGCCGCTACTGTACGTGTGTATTTACGCTACATTAACTGTGTAAATAGTCTATTTTACTTTCGCTGTACATTCGCAGTTTGGCGGAGTTTGCTAGCCTCACAACGTAGCAGATGAAGCTAACAGCAGAGCCGCTGTACGTGGAGAGGTGTGTTTCTTTCCCGAGCAGCGTGGACCGGAAAAGTGTGCGTGGGACTGGCATCCTCTGTGAAAATTACAGCCTGCAGTACTGTGTTATTTCTAAGCAGATGTACATGCATTTTCCTGCTCCTTTATTCTTCTTTTCTAAGGTATTTGCGGTAGCTGATCAATAATGTCACATTCTGCAGTGTAGTAATTATGTCACTTAAATAATATTTAATTTTTCTACTCATTGAAAATGACCGAACTTTTATTGCACAACTGATAATATATATATATATACACATGGTGTATAAACTACAAAGAAGTTTACTAAAAAATCCTCCAATTATCCACTCCATAAACAAAGCTGCTGTAAATAATAAGAATACTGTCTCCACACTGAGTGGGGAGCAAACACTATCAATCCAAGAAAAATATTTCATAACAGCAGATAATGCAATTCTTGTGGTAAGGGCTGCCTTTATACAGCAAATCTGGAGTGAGATGACAACACTCCTGTGGACTCAACGCAATTTTATTACAGCAAAACCATCCGAATCTCAACATCTTTCAAATAGCAGGTTAAACATACAAAAGCTCACTTAACATACTGTTTTTTTTATTAAATATGTAAAAAGCAGGTCAAGTTATTCACAAATAAAATGCAAACATGCAACACATTTTTTGGGGAATGCATAATGAGTGGGACATGAAAAAAAAACATTTACCATTCATTAATTATTGACAGTACATGTTTACATTCCGTTTCATTTACACAATTATATATGACTAAAGCATTATGGTGCACTGCCCAGTTCAATATTAGTAAATGCAATATTAAGAAAGGGTATACAATGTACTTGCTGGAATATAGCGTGGCGAATTACTCAGTGAACTGACTTGTCTCCCTAAGACCTGTGGTTTTAAAATAAAAAAACAACTCTGAAACCTGAAACAGACTAGTTCCAGCTGAGGTTTCAAAACTTAAAACGCTGCATCATAGTAAGACTAATCAACAATAATGTTTCTTCCTTTCCTACATTTATGGCATACCAAGTAAACGTCTATCACCAAACCACCTCGTATGTTGTGAATAACATATTGTTGAGCACATTGATTATCTGAAGTCTTGTCATTTGTGAAGATACCTGTCAAACAGTCAAAGTTGGCATTATACTACATGTATTCAAGATCTGTCAACTGTATTGTCCTCCTTCATGAGGATGCAAAGATTCTTGCACTATTCCTAAGGCTTAATAATAAATACGGTGAGGGTCTATGGACAGATTGTCCACAACATAATCAAATGTCAGTGCAACATATTGAGGGAGGTTAAATAAGAGCTACTATGAGCCCTTTCAGGGCTTTGCTTATTGCATTCTTGTGATTAATATTGTTGATATGCAAAATAAAACACTAAAAAAATAACAGAAACTGGGAAGTTAACATTTGCACTGACAGGTAACTTTTACCCGTCTAAACTTCAGCATTTCATCACAACTAGGAACTGAACTGATTTTCCACCCACACAGTCCTCGGAAACTTCTGTGATGGTCTGAGCTTGTCTGCTGGTGGAGGTCACAAGCACCTGCCACAGCAGTTCACCAAAAGTCACAAAAACATCGAACAGTGAGCAGAGGCATACAAAAAAAAACCTGTGATGGTGCTTCTATTGACGAGGTTGCTTCATGTGCTCAGTCTTGGAGATAACAAAAACCAAAAACCATGAGGAAAAATTAAAATCCTTTAACAGTTCTCACATATTAAAAAAAGGGTGGTGTCATTGCGGTGAAGGATGATGGCAGTCAGTATTCATCCTGTTCCTCCTGCTGATCATCTGGTACCTCATGGGCTTGCTCATCCACATCCTGTACATCTCCCTCAGCCAGCTCCCCAACTCTTTCCTAAACAATAAAAAGAGTATGAGGATCTCAATACTAGAGCTTCTTATCTAAACATGCTCTAAGGCAGAAACCAAGTCATTCACAAAGAATGAATTGTTTCAACCACACAACCTCCACATGATTTTACCACCAATTTTTACTTTTTACATATTTCACTGCTACAAAATCCTTTGAGAAAAAGAACAACCTTGATGAAGGGTTGCAGACTGACCTGGTCATCTGAAGAGTAGAGGACCTCCATTAGCCGATCCACAAAAGGGGCACTTTCTTCACTCTGTTCCTGGCACAGCAGCTCCACCTCTCGCAGTTTACTGAAGTAGTAGTCCCGCTCCTTCTCCACTCCTTCCAGTGCCAGCTTTAATGTGTTCACCTACAAGAAATAAAGCCAACAAACAAACAAACAAATAAATAAAAACAAGAGGCAATAAAATTCAGACAGTTAATTTAACAACAAAACAAGATTATATGAGTTCCAGCCAGAAGATAAGCAAGTGTAAGCTTGCCCAGATAGTAGATATGTAATCATGCACATCTGCAAACACATGCAAGTGCTTCCTTATGAGAAAGCATCTTGGTTGTTATTGTTTGGGGCCATCATGTTAAACCATGTTAGTGTTATGTCTATGGATTGGAACTCTAACTATTTGGTCATTACTTAGATAATCTAGAGATCAATTTAGTCATGTTGAAAAAAAAAAAAAAAAACAGAACACTTTCTGCTTGCAGCTTCACAAATTCCTATTCCTATTCCTCATTCTATAAAATGCATGCTTCAGATTCTTGTTGGCTAGTGGTCACACTACATAAACACCATCTCTAAACTGAGATGAATCTGAGCTGGAGATTCGTTGTAGTTTGTTCTAGGCATGGATCTTAACCTTATATAACCAAATTACTAGAGCCAACTGACAGGCTACATCAGTAGAAGCATGTCAGATGGACAGTGGGCATGTACTTTTCCATTAAACCTACTCAGCTTCCATATAGTATAAGAGTTTTCATATAATAAAGGGTTCCTACTGCATTCTACAAGTGAAACCTAAGATTTTTTTAAGACTACTTAGAATTTAATGCCCATTTCACAGCCATACTGGAAAATTTCCTAAATGCTAGGAGTCAATATTTTTTTATTTATATGCTCCAATGCCTTGAACCACATTGTTCCAAGTCATTTCTCACCAGGGGCTGCAAAGTTAGCAATAACTGGTTCCTAAATTCAATATAAATTGCCGCGTTGGAAAAAGCGGAACTGAGTAGATTAATGTTACTTTCATTGGAGCTTGGACATTTCAACACAATACAGTGAATACGTTTATGGCAACATAACTTAAGATCTAACATATCAAATTCAATATTAAAGACATTTTTTTTTAAAGGTATAATATACAGATTTGTAGATTCAAGACTTAAGACTTTTTAAGGCCCTGTGGGAACCCTGGTAATAAATACATTTTGTCTTTTTTATCAACTAAATCACAGTGGGAGTGAAGTGACTTTTCAGACAAAATTTTATGATCTGGTGAAGCTTTTAAGATGCTGAACTTCAGTGAAGCACAAACAACAGCAAGTAAAACACAACAAGAGGCTGGTAAAGGTTGGTATGAATTGAAAAGTGTAAGTAGTCTGGTGTAAACAGTGATGAAATAAGCTGCAGAAATGTTAATGGTGTATTTACAAGTAGCTTTATTACCTTACCCGTATTCTTGGTTTGTGTTAAATGAAACTTTAAAAACTATATAGTGGGTGTTTCCTTTTCTACATAACAGTGAAGTCAACAGTGCCCTTTATAAGACATGCAGATATTCAATATGGACAAATAGAGTGATGTTGCAGAAATAAACTTAGAAATTAGGTTCTGCACTTATAAACGTACCTGCTCAGTAAGATGTGTGACCTGTGCTTCCAGTTCTTTCTCCCCTTTGGCAGGAGTTGGTGCTGCAGGGATCTTTTTGGCTGATGAGGGTCTAGATGTTGGTGTTGAAGACTTGGGGGTGGTGGAGGTGGTTGACCTTGACGCTCCTAAAGCAGAAAAAGGTTAAATCAGTGATGGATGAGTGCTGGCATTAATCCCTGAATATATGCAATTACATTGTAATGTTTAAAAACCATGAAAAATATGTTCTTTAACAAAGGAATGACAGCTTACCTGCAGTGGGAGAGCTGGCTGCATGATGGGACTTCTTTGGCAGGTTGAAGATCTGCTCACCGGGGTCAGGAGGGGGAATAGCATCCTGACCCTGTCTGGCTTCAACTGGGTCATACTCTTTACCATCATAATTGGCATCAAAGAACTTCTTAAACCACTGAATGAAATCAAGATTGTCCTGAAATCGCCCCTTAACTAGCTTCTCCACAGGAATAATCTGAAATGAATAGAACAGAGGGAAAATTAATACAAGTATTTATACAAGTGTTGGGAAAACTAGATCAAAGTGTGGTCAGAGAAACCCACCTTATCCACATTCATCCTTTTGAAAGATGCTTGTAACAGCTTGAAATTGTGTATGTATTCATGCTCCAATTTAGCTTGAAATTTGACCTTCTTAAGACTGATGCAGCCAGGGAAGAGCAAATCCATGAACTGGCAATAGGCAGCACCTACAAAGAAATAAAATGACAATAAGCAGACTAAAAGACAGCAAATGGCCCCCAGCCATGAATGAGGATGTATTCTATCTGACTGTTGTAGGACATGAAGAAATCAGTTAACATAACAGGAAGCCAAAAAAGAATATTTACGATGTTTCTGAACACTGACCTATTTTCTTATGAAGAAAACTATAAATGCTTGTGCTTGGGGACATGCTAATATTAACAAAAGTCTAGAAAACACTTGCAAAAGAGGGACCTCAGCTCAGGCTATAATGTCACATACAGTTTGGAAACAAGTAATCCACATCAAACCATAAAAGTGGCCAATTCCTTATTAAAAAAGTAGGTTGTGTGTAAGGAGGGAGTGATTGAAATTGGATTACTTGGTCACAGCAGGAGAGCACGGCAAGCTACAAGTTTATTTTTAGACAGCTGGCAGGGTGAGGCAAACGTGTTCGCACAGGTTGTTTAACTGCCATCTTATATGCAAAATTGTGCGACTACTCTGCATTACAGGTGAAGATGAAATCTTGGTACACATGCTCACTGTGTCTGCATGTGGAACACAAGGTAGAAGAGTGAGCTGCAGTGCATTTCACAAGATCTTTCCATTCTCACCTGAGGAGAGCTGCTCCACTTTAGTGTAGTTTAGGCAGAGGATATCGTTAACCCAGGCAGTGATATCATGCCTGCTCATAGTCTCCTGGGTTATTGAGGTAGAATATACGTTGACCGCCATCCCCCAACTGCAAAAACAATGAAAAAAAAAACCATAATAACACCACTTAAAACTAAAATTAGTGTTCCCAAATTTACTTTTGACACATACTTTTAACATTACACAAAAATTACCTATATTGAAAATCAACAGATGATAAACAATGACAAAGTTTCTTCATTAAAAGACATCAACCACATAATAATACACAGAAGCAACTGAAAACAAACTCATCTCAAAACAGATTAATAATACCTGCAAAAGTAACAGGCCACACAAATCCACACATTATAACAAGTCTTTTTATGTGTGGTTGTTCTGGTATTATTCAAAATCATATTATATTAAATGCTCATACTAGGGTCATTGTATTTATTTTTGCTTTGGTACAGGATTGCAAAGCTGCATCAGGGTTTATAAATGAAGTTCAGGTTTACAAGGTTTCACAGACTGACCTGCAAAGAAAATAAAATGACCTACAGATTCTACATATCACTGCACGCTACCTCCATGTCCACTCTACTTGGAAAATAACCCCAGACTCATTAACCTGTATTCTCTGAGTTCAGTGCACATGCATGCTGTCACAGAAATTTACTCAAAGCCTCGATAAAAACAATGCCATTTTAAAATGTCAAGCTGGATTTGTAGAACAAGCTATTATCACAGTGAAGATTCTATAGTAGATTTACTTTGGTCAAAATATTACATTCAATATTAACTTCACAGCAATACTCAGTCAGCACATGAGACAATATTGATCAAATAAGATAACACAACAAATAACTCATCAGGTGAATGGTTTACATGTTTCGTGTGATACTTCTTTAGCAATACCAGTGCATTCTCTTGTTTTTTCCAGATCTGTTTCAAAACAAATGACGTATTAAAGTGCAGGTGCAGAGAAGACATTCTTTTTGGTGGTTTTATTAACATTAGCAACTCTACAGTAATACACCACTGATGCTGTTGCAAAGCCTAGATAAAAAGATGGAGCTTTGAAGGTCTCATGAGTACTGCCCCACTTGCAATGGGAATATTTCAGCCTGTAGACCAAAGCGTGCCATGTGCCAAAATGCAAACTCTGATCCTTGGGCTCCGGATTAAAAACAGCCACATCCCTGCATAAACCACTGCTTTCATCACAACACTGGGTAACAGAGGGCCATCATTCCAGATAAATGAGCATTAAAAGTGTGAAGCTACTCATACATAAAGTTGTCCACAATGAATGGAGACTGTGGGACAATTATGGCAGTCTAGTTTATTACTAAGGAACAGTGAAAAGCTGCGTTATCACAGCTCTCTGAATGAATCACAGCAGCTCCTAGTATGGCATTAAATCATGCTATATCATCGTCTTCATCATCGCCACCGTCCACTAGCCGACAACAGGGTATGCAGGATAATAATAACCTCCCGGCACTTAGGCTGGGAGATCACAGGACGCCGGGAGCTGAGCCTGCTTTGACTGATTCTCTGGGAAGAGAGGAAGGAAACTGGGCCAGCGGCTCTCATGTCAACAAAGCGGATGTGTGTGCCGTTAGCATGCTTTGTTAGCCGGGCAGGGCTGACACCAGGGCTGGGCTGATGCCTGCAATAAAACTGGGCAAACCGGGCTCGTGCACTGGGGTTTTCCATATCGCAACACCACCCTAAACACACCGAACGTGATAGTGGGGATAATTATGTAGCTGCGGAGTGTCATGTCACGATGGGAATATTCTAGTAGCAGCAGGGGCGGCTGTCGGTGCTGTATGACAAGCCGGACCGATTCAGTCCGGTCCTCCTCCTCCAAATGTGCCTGTGCCATTGCGCACCGACACACTTGACAACAGTACACTGCGGACTAACCTGTCCGGGGGTCATTTGGGGAGGCTTGGATAGCAGTGGGAGAGGGGTGTATGCTAACTCGGGAAGAGCCTTGAGCGGTTTACGCCATAGTCTCCGGCACTAACCGAGGGAGACAGGGAGCTAACATGACAGGAGACTGGGAGACAACAGGGAGACATAGCGGAGGGGTGCAAAGCAAAACCAATAAAGGACGAGAAGAAGCAGGCCGACATCCAGTATTCTGCAGCAGCGTGTGTCTCTTGGTTTTTTCCCCTTTTGAGACCACATCAAATGAAATGCGGCGTTACTCTTATTTACCTGTAGGCGCGCTCTCCTCGCACCGTATTTTTCCTGTAAGGAATGATGTTGGTTCCGTTGTCCTGGACGATGTCGTTGTTATTCTCTCCATTTGGGGAAAGGGCTTGGGTGGGACCGGGCATTTGGGTCTCTAAAATGTTGAACAGATACTCTGTTCTCTCTCTGCCCAGGAAAAAAAAAACAACAGGAACGATGCAAATGCTAAGAAAGTGCCGCACCTCGGGGCTCTTTCCTTCTGTCTGCTTATTCTTCACAAATCTCTGCCCTAATGACGTTGCTGAACCCTGTACCACGTGACTGATGGGGTTGGCTGCCTGTTCCTTATGGTGGGCTATTTCAGTACTCCAAATTACATTGATCATTTGTGTGCTAAAAAGCCTAATCAACTCAGATCAATGCGTGACGCTTTTGCTTTTGATAAGCACAAAGCAAACAGTTGTCATCAAATGCTCATAGACAATACCCACTCAACCAGATAGTATGGATTTGATCAACAGGAAAATGCAGCCCACCCAGTTTCACCCACAAATACTACAATCTTTAACAGATTGTTGCTTGGTATGGTAATAATATGATACTGATGAAAATGATGTCATCACAAGAACATGGTATTTGATTACTAACCATAGTACTATAACTGAAACTATAGATTTAACTCATTTTCATTAATGATTCAACAGCTAGTTGCTTTTTTCCCCCATGTAAATCACTAATATAATGATGCTTAAAATGTGAGAAAAACAGGCATGGATAATCCTAAATCAAAGACTGCAAAGTTTGCTAATGCTCCATAATAAGAGATCATATATAAGCATTAATAATATTTTAATAAAATATGTTAATTCCCACAGATAACTAATTTCAGACATGACTAATGTATCAGTGTCTATGAAGAATGTGATATCCTATGTTTAAACACTCACTGTTATTCAGTAATTATGTGTCGATAATGTATCTGTGAATCATACATCTACACATCCAATTATCCCAGTGAAGGTAACTCAGCTAACTACATGGGCATGGTTAGTAATCAAGAATGGAGACGAGTGTATGTGACGCAGCTGGTTACACTTAACAGGCATAATGAAAAGCTAATGGGATTTTTCATGACAGTATTATGAGTTAATACAATAACACCTATGACGTTTTATGCAGGAATTTATGCTCAGCTATTCACAAACCAAAAACTCCAACAAAATCAATATACCTTTGCTGTGGTAACTCATGACCCATGATGTGGTCAGGATAGTGGTCTTCTTTTGTTATTTAAGTCAGAGTAATACATCATTCATAATGCAATATGTTTGACTGCCTTGATTTTTTTCTGGCCGTTTCTTTCCCTGGTGTAATTTACTATTGCACTGTTTAATTGCTTTGATTAAAAATCCACAAAATGTGTGTTGGCATGTATTAATTTGTTGACATCCCTATTGGGATTAAAGAAATATTTTTTTGTGTGTATCTAAAAACATGTGCAGGTAATTTGAGTCATTAAATACAACCATTTTAGAGACATGAAATGCCTCCCATGTTGATTTGCTTCATTGTTTACAAAGTGCATGGTCTACACCAGAGGCTCCTAAAATGGGGTACTTGAAATTTGAGAAAGAAACCCCATTAAGGATCATGTACTGAATACAAAATAAATAACGAGGATTAATGCTGAAATATAAGACACAATAAATACATTCATATAATAAAATTGACACACCTTATTTCATTTCAATATTAATTTTTTAAAAATATTATTATAACAATTGTCTGTCAACTTTTTTAAGCTTCAGTAACATTTTGAGAACATTTCTAATTTATATTGAAGAACTTTGATGAGTTTATTTGAGAAATTATTTTTTGTTGATGAATGGTTTATTTATTAATTTATAAGCATTTCATAAATTTTTCTTAGAAATGCAATAAAGCATATTTCAGTTTATATTTTGCACAAAATTAGCTTTTAAAGCTTTTTATTATTAATACATTAAAGTTAAATATATCTTGTTTGTTTACTACGTTTTGAAAAACACACACTTTTGGCAGTGGAACAAATTTTGCCTCATTTTTTCAATCAAAATTGCTGAAGCGAGAGTTGGGGGTACTTGGCTAAAAATACATATTTCAGGGGGTACTCCACTGTTAAAAAGATTGAGAACCACTGGTCTACATCATAACAGATGTGGAGTATTTTGTTACAGGCTTAATCATAATAGACAAAGTGTTTGTCTCCACTAGAGGCTGAAGTGGCAGGTATTTTCTATTGTTAAAATAACTGTCTATAAATGGAATTACCCATCCACACTTTCCAAAGCTTTAGGATGTATAGTGCTATTACAACTCAGGTTGACCCCACTTCAGTGTAAAAACTGTTCCTCTGGTGCCACCATCAGGCAATAGTTTATGGGATTCTGTGGTTTTCAGCTCCTGAACTCAGACAATGTGAAACCTCACAAATGTCAGGAAATGTACCAATTAGTGTTGAGCTTTATATTCCATTTGTTTTAATATGTTCCGAAACATGTGAGAGGCCTATATTTAGTGTTTGTATTTATGTCTCTCTTTTTTAAAATACTGCACATGTGACTCATTGACGTTTCATAGTAAATAGTACAGCTTTGAAGATATTACAATCTCCAGTGTTTCGGTCACAAAGTGGCTATTATTCACATTATTAGCCACATTTGCGACTCATCATTCAAGTTTATCACCCCATCACCCAAGAATGTCACATGTCAGTAAAGTGCAAATGTATGTAATATAAAGAACATGAGTTAACATTTGATGTGCTAAATACTTAAAAAATACTAGAAATAAATCAAGGCAGCAGCTGACATATAAAATGAGATACTTGGTGTTAGATCACATGATAACCCTACCTCTACTTGATCACAAGCACTTTTTAGTCTTTGCACAAATTCCTGCAAAGCCAAGCTAATAGAATAATCAACTAGTAATCTTATTAAAAGACCAAAAATTGTGACGCTAGCCATGTGTGCGCCAAAAGCAAAAGCATGCAAATACTACATTTCCACTCCAGTAATGCTAAAGGCCCATCCAGACGAGACAATGACAACACTGGCAGCTGCAATTGATTCTGCAATCTGCATTAAACCACACAGCAGCAAACTCCAAGATCTGCTCTGCATCCCAAATTTAACATGGTCAAAGTTATGCTAAATCTACTTTCATTCACAAGGCAGCATCATCCGTACTGCATCACTGCCAAGTCTGGTAGCAAAGCGGCAAGCTGTTATTGAGGTGAACTTGCCACTTCCCAGTCTGAAGGGCCTTAAAGTGTTGCCACAGAGTTGGTGCATGCATAGTGTGTTTTACTATAATGTTCAGACTGTGAAGCATAAAGAATGGAAAAGAACAATGTTGTGATAGCAAGAGGGACACATGTCCTCAGGAACTATATTTGCTTACGCCATTGATTGTTGATAGGCTGTCCTCTTGATGCTCCCAGCAAAAAGCTAGGATTTGTCCCCAGAAATGAAACAAAAAGCCAAAGAAATACCTGTTATATTGCAACAAAAGCACAACAAACTTGAGTTTCTTTACCAGTATTTTGAAAAGAAGCTCATCAGAATAATAATGTATGTCAGTGTCATGTTCCTTCACAACAGAGGGCTTATATTAAAGCGTATGAAAAAGTTCTATGTGGGTCGAGTTCAATGTAACAATTCACTGCTGTAATGTAAGGAACCTGATCTGAATGCATATACATCCCACCCCTGAAGTATTTTATTTGTGTACATTTGCATGTTTTCGTTTGTTGGCCAGTTATAGTCATTAAGCAGTTTCTTTTTAATTTATTTATTGGTGATAAATCTTACTTTCTAGTGAAGAGTAGCCTATATATCTACCAAAGAATGCACCAGTTCATTTCTGCCATTTAGTATCACATGAGTTTAGCAATGCCTATGTGGCACTAGAGAGGACAGATTTCTGTCAAACTAATATTTAATCACAGGCATAAGTTGATTATACAACACAGTTTTAAGCTGTATTCATCACAATATTTATTTAGTGAATTGAATATTGCTTGTAATTAGAAGAGAATGAATCTTATTAACATTGTTTTAGCATTTTTCCAATACAGATCTTCACAAAAACATCTAAGTCTGCACACATAAATCAGATTTAGTCAGCTTTATCATGTGAATAGTATAAGGGAGGGGTTTGTAAAAGTAGCTTTGGCAGACTCATGAGGGTGAAACAATGAGCATTCCAGTAACTGTGCTTGCTTCTCCAAGTGACTTTTGGGCCTGGCCAAGCAAAAGTGAACATCAGGGTCTATGTCATTTTTCTCTAAACCAATATTTTTGATTACTCAGCATGAAAGACATATCTCTAGTTTCTAAAACTGTGTTTATTTAATTTGTACCGGAATTATAACTGTATATATAGAAACATTAAAAATCAGTTTACATAGTACAGTGTTAAGAGCAGTAAAGGTTGCAAATGAATGTATACAGCATACATTCAGAAAGTTGCCTATGTTTAATAATAATAATAATAATAATAATAATAATAGCAATGTGTAAATAAATATGTTCAAAATATATGCCTGTGTCTAATGTTATATTTCATAATAATCAAATACTATAATGATTCTGAATGTTATTATATAAAAAAAAACAGCAGAAAGATGTGTATTAAATATAGACATGAAACATACGTTGCCAAAGACTGATCATTTTAAAATCTTTCATTATTATTATTATTATGGTACATCACACTGAACAAACACCTCACTGTTACTTTTTTGGATTCTCACTCCATTACCAAAAATTAATGTTTTTAAAAACTAAAATAAAAATGATATCAGTTTCATTTTTGGATATAATGCACTCTCATATATTAAGAAAAGTGTAGTATACTAAATATTTGCACTTTCTTTGAGGAACAGCCCTTTTTGGCATTTTTTCCAAACCTTGAATAACAGTTGTATATTTTTCACTCTTACTTTATCAATGATTGTTAAATATTTGGTTATTATTAATTGCATGTTAAAGTAGTTGCTTAAATCTACAATTTGAGCTATTATGGTTGCTGATAAATCCATTTTTCAAAACAGATATGAAATGATTAGTATTGCTGCACAGTGCTTTCTCCCTCTGGTACTTGCTCGGTCGGGCCCTTTTGTAAAGGAGACCAAAATGTCAGTAATGCACATCTGGAACATAATGATTTTCTGTTAAGGTAGTATGACAGACTGAACTGTCTCCATAAGCTCTTTCCATTAGGGGTGTAACAGGGATGTACTGTCACTTCCCATTGATGTCCTCTCTTGCACTGGTAATGTAAGTGGATGGGTGAGGGGTTACAGCTACCAACAGACCCACCTCTAACACTGAAATAATAGTACAGACACCATTACCCAGACCTGCAGGTTGGACAGGTGTCAGTGTTATCTAAGTGGATACCCATGAAGATAATTAACCAGGGATAGTTAAAGCTTACTGACAGGAGTGTACAGACATTTATGGGAGAGCTCAAAACAATAATAAGGGCAGAAATGGCCACGTCTGCAGTAGTACAAGGGCAAACAACAGAACCAGTACATATTATAACACGTCAGTAAAGCTATTATTTGTGCCTTGAATAAAACGTAACACCAAAGCCTAGATTAATTTAGTCAGTTGTGACTCAGGATTTTCCTTTTGTTTCCGTTTTGCACAAATACAGTTTATCTCTCAAAACTGATGATTGAAAAATAAGAAATGGTCTTTTCTAATATCTTTTTTTGAGTCTTTTAAGGTAAATGCTAATGATATAGTTAGCTAGCTGCACCAAATCTGTTGAATGAAGCTAACTCATTATAACGTTTGTCATGTCAGATGCACAGACTACACCGACGGAAAACGTGAATTTACACATTATATCAACGCCCCAGCAAGCAAATAATGTTTTCCCGCTACTTACAGTTGCGGCTGTACATGTTGTACACCTACCCGCCGAGTTAGAGTAGGCTAATTTTGTTCCTGCCAATACTTTGTCAGAGCAGTGACAGCAGACATATGCCCTGACCCTGGTAACATCACCGCACGAAGCACCGACACACACAGAAACACGAATCTGGGATTTATATTCACACACCACGGTGCATGTAAAAAGGGGGATTATCCACACCGTTACAACGTTTAGAAAGCCTAATGTCACTTACCAGTTAACTCCGATCTGCAGGTTACAAGGTGTTAAAAAAAATCCGTTTTCCGGCTGAGTCACCCCACCCTCAAACGCCCATTTTAACGACGTTCAGAATGCCGGCAGAGGATTGGTCAATGAGTCACCAGTCTTGTTGATGATTGGTTTATTGGTGACATCTGTTCTACGTACGGCCAATCAGATCTTGATGCGTTGATCATTGACAACGTAAGACAGCTTTCACTCTTGTGAATGTGTTGGTTCACTTTTTCCAACAAGAACGCCTTTTTTTTTTTTTTTTTTTTAACAGAAATAATAAATATTTTAATTGATTCATTTGACTCAACACAAAATTAGCCGTTTTCTTTTATCAAAATTCGAGAAAAAAATTACAGGCTTCGCAGTTAATGCGGTTATGATATATTTTCTGTTTTTACCCCAGTGTTTCGATGACTAATCTATTATTATAAAACACTTCATTATTACGGTGATTACAGTGCTTTAATCAACACTGTTTCACCCAATAGATATATGTTTGGTTATTTGTTTGTTTGTTTACAACAATCTATACAAAGGCAATATTGACAGGTGTTGGATTTCAGTGTAAACGATCTTTGTAATCTGATCATAATACAAATGACAACCTTTGTAAATAGAAAATACACCCTTTGCCTCTGAGCTGAAAAAAAAAAAAAACCCTACACTACAAATGCATTACTCCTTTTTAACACTAGGGCGCAGTCATGTACTTGATAAAAGTATAGAGACAAATGTGACGTATTTTACCATCAATTGAGCAGATGCATTATTACTGAAACTGCTCCACCTTGTTAGATAAGGAAAATAACTATATTTTGGGAAAATAGCAGTAGCCAATTTGTGTTGATATTGCAAAGATGGGGTATGCTGTCATAAATTATGTTTTTACTGTTATTACACATAACATTATTACAGATAATAATAATGTAGTAATCATTCTAATAATGCTGAGACTAAGATTCTCCTTCCTAACATTCATGACTATGACTTTCAGTGCTGGATGGCTGCTTTTATGTTACCTCAAATGGAGGGTCTATGTGATGAATTATAGACAATAGGTTGAGGGCAGCCAACAGTGCATTTATGACAGATAATAAATGTGCACTGCCAAACCAAGCCAATTGAAGTGTACCGTTCTGGAATGGAAAAGGAAGAGAAAGGAGTTCATAGGCAAAATTGTGATATTGTGTCAACACTTTATTATGCATCACCACCATGCAAAATCACTGCTATGAACTTGCTCAAAAATCAAACTAGATATATTTCACACATTTATGATTTTAGATTGGCTTGCCACTTTCCCCAAAGTGACTGACTTAAGTTTTGCGCACACTCAGAAAATACATCAAGAGTGTGAATATTCTGTATGTTGGTGTGCAAGTCACACAGACATTTGTATGACATTATTGATGCTAAAAAATCAAAGAATAGCAAATAATCTATGATCAAACTATAAGTTATAAACCATAGTAAGCACAATTTTCACAATGCCCTCACTGGTTGTAAACTCGTTAATTTGAGCACTTTGAGAAATTTTACACAGTATGACCTCACGATGCTCATCTTCAACCAAGTCAGCAATACCTTTAATTTAGTTGACCTCTTATATGCTGACAGTATCCATAATTCCTTACCGAATCCATCTGCTTGACAGTATCACGTCATCAGATTAACCAAGTTTAATCTTACTCATACAGCAAAGTAAAGTAGCATTAGTGCAGAACAGGTGTGTTTTGCTAATAGCTACATACTGCATTGACAATTTGAATGAACTCTTTTGAGAGATTATCCACCCAGCTAAGGCAGAGTGCTTTCTAACTAATGTATCAAATAAAACAAACGTGTCTGATCAACAGCAGTAGGCCAGCTCCGAAGTCAAAAACAATACAAAATCACTCAATAGCAACAGTAAGAAATCTATGGAATAGTGGTAAAATCTGTTCATAATAACCAGCCAAGAGTTATACAGTTACAAAATATTGCAAATATTGAATGTATAAGTTTTCCTTCAGTGTAATCTCAGGGTTATATCAGAATTCAGATGACAAACACACATTTAAACCTGGTTTACAGCATTCAGAAAACATGTGAATTTAAAAGTAATCAGGTTTGCCAACCTGTACCAACACTATTGTTGTACATGTGCTAGACAAATCATATAAAAAGGATACAAATTAAAAAATAATTCCCCAAATCATGTGATTTTTATGGCACCTGTGGTATAATAGACAGCTCAGTAATTAATCTCTTTACATCAGCTCACAGTATTACCTTAAATATGTGGTTGGTTAAAAAATATATCTTTACATAAACGTTTTCTATGGTTGGATTTAGCAAGTTCTTCATGTCATCGTTGCTTCTGTCGTTCCAGTGTCGTCACGTCCAGTGTCTTCTACTATTGTTGCTTTTCATATTGCTCACCTGTTACAAATACACAAACAGTTACTCACACTGTATCATTTGCAATGAGGTGAAATAGAATTGAAATGCTTATTATCAGCATTATTTTGTATTATTTTCTACTTTTACCACACATACTTACCGTCTGGACAAACACAATCACTGCTGCATCGTTACCTGTACAGTATGAACATCGGTAAAACATATATACTAAGTTGGAGCAGGTACTGACAGGGGGCAATTTTATAATATAACACCTTCTTTACTTAACTTTGTACTCACCATGCACGATTTGTCTGGTTCCTGCCTGTGCTTCATTAATTCCTCCAACTTGAGTTCGTCTTCCAGCTGCTGCTCCAGACTGTTCTCATAACTCTCCTCATCTGCAGTGCTGGCAGTTCTGTAAAAGACAGAGGCGGTTCAATGCAAAACAAAAGACGCAGGGTGTACCTGACAACAGAAGGTATTGTAAGTGACAATAAAAACTGCCATTTTCTTCGTAAGACACACAGAATCCCTTAAAAACAACATCATAGACTGCATAATCTGCTGAACAATCTGGTATGTTAGAACCAACTCTGTACATACAGTATCTGTATGAAACAAAAAAGCCCAAGAGGGAAAGTTGGCAAGAGATGAAGCAGCAAACTGTGCTGGAGCAGTTTCTGAAGTTAAACAGAACATGGACAATGGGCTAATTAGGAGAGATTTAAACATGGACGAGGCTGTTTTTCCTGCTTTAACATTGTGCTTTAAGATGTTTTGTGTGAAATTCAGTCAACTGCTATGCCAGACACTGTACAAATTCCCAAATATGTATATCTGTTCTTTCACATATTCTATATTCATCCAGTTATCCAGACTAGTTCCATTGTGTTCTCTTTTTCTGGCAGGTTACCTTGTTTTATAATTGAAGAAAGGATCAGAAGAAGTTGCGGCAAACAGGTCACTGCGTCCGAAATCTGAATCCACAATGCTGTCAGTCTCACTTCCACCCTCTGTGGAACAATTAAATATTAAGTAATGAATAAAAAATTCTGAGAGAACAGAGTTTTCATATGATTTTCAAGCAGCTGAGGCACACAGATGGGAGGTTACATCGACAGGGTTGGACTGTATATCAGTCACATATCAGCAAACTGAAAAAAATCAAAATCTTACCAACTGTATTTTTCTCATTTCATGTCAAAATATCTCATGAAATAAAATAAGACATAATCATCTCAACATTAACTTGTAAGCGAGATACAAGAACTTATTTTTAGGCAATAGATCTTGAAAATTTTATTTCAAGAAATACTATCAAGATAATTTTTACTTGTTCAATTGGCAGATTTTTATTTTTTTTATTTTTTTTTTTTGCTTGATTCAAGGTAAAAAAAAAAAAAAAATCTTATCTTGGTACATTCATTGGTACATTTTTTTTTTTTTTAGCTTGAATTAAGCAAAAAAAAAAAAATCTGCCATTGAAACAAGCGAAAATTATCTTGATAAGTTTTCCTGAAATAAGATTTTTAAGATCTATTGTCTAAAAATAAGTTCTTATATCTCACTGAAAACTTACTCTTGCGGTGATTATGTCTTAGTTGAAGTGTGATGATATATTTTGACTAGAAATGAGAAAAATACAGTTAGTAATATTTAGATTTTTGCAGTGTATCTACCCTGTTGACTGCCATTGACCAGTCAGCAGATAAGATCATCAATGGGAGTGGCTGATGGTTATCTGCTTTCATGTATGACTGAATTTGTGCTCTTTCATAGACAATATATTAAAGATGTTATATTTAGTGTTGATATTGTACACTCTCACAGGGGGTAATCACATACCAGAACACACTCCAACAAATCAATGTTGTGTATCCACACACTGTATCACTCATTGAATACAATACAAAGCTCATATCTGTGTTATGGCATCATCAAGTTTTCTTTATTATTTTGACATCTGATCAAAATAACACTGTATCTTATGATCTGTATGTGCTGCATCAGCTGATATTTATCTCTGTTTTTAGACAGAAAACAGCCACAGTAAAACCACAAACCACCTCCAGTTTCTACATGGTTTATGTTGTCAATAGCTGCAGTACAGATCTGGTTGGAATCATCCAAACAGGTCACAACTATCACAGTTTAGTCTGATCAGTGCCTTCACTCACATTAGTATCAATTAATGACAAACTTAGCAAAGAAAATAACATCACAAAATCACATAACAATAGTAAACCTTCATTATCTTCTTAATCAAGTTCAACGATGTGTGACTTTTTTTTGGTGAGCAGGGCAGTGTACATCAGCATCTTTAGGATTACTTAAGAACTATTTTTAAGATTTTTTTTCCATAAAGTAGAAATCCTACATATAGCCTCTTTTAAAATGAACAACTGTTCAGTTTGTTGTGATGAAGACGTTATGATTTCTCTGTTTTCCTGGCACAAACTGGGGAAAAACAGCAACAAAATAAGCTTTGGCAACACCATCTGCTATCAGATATATATATTTTTTAAACCTCAATATTTGTTTCACATGATTCTGGGCAATAATTATAACCATATTTGCTCGCTAGTGTAGACGATAAAAAACAATATGCAAAAAGCTTAAAACAAAATCTTCTAAAGTAGGCCACTGGGGACCAACTCCACTCATTAAATCTGGGGAAAGACCTTTAGTTTTGATCCTCTCCTCATTGATTTTCCTTTGCTGGAGTCTAAAATGGCTTGTGTACAGTGCCTAAGCCCCTGGATAAAAGAAGCTTTTATTTATTTATTGTTCACTTTTACCTGAATTTAGTTCTTTAACCAGTGATGACATTGTGTTGGTGATGGAGTCAGCAGCAATGAGTAAGTCATTCCTCAAATTTCTCCTTGGACCTTTGAAAAAAGAGCAGAGATGTGAGATTGGACACAGTTTTTTGTCATTCCTCTGATGTATTTGGGCGTAAAACGAGTGTTGAAGTACCCTGAGCAAAGGCCTCCTGAACATCCCCTCCCACGCCCATGAGTGAGTCCTGAGGTGTGTGAGTAGGGGTCGTGCCAGCAGAGTCCGAGTGGATTGGTGTGGGGATTGGCCGGCTGATGGTGTGGCTGGGAGAAGAGCGTGGAGAGCCGGGACCCTGAGTCTGTAACACACCCAGGCAGAAGAGTCCTTAACTAGAGCCATTATAACGCCAGATCTGACCGTAATAATGTAAAATAATGTTCAATTCCTGTGTTCCAAATGTGTTGAGTCCCACAAACAACTCCAATCCAATGGAATCATTTTTAAACACAGGTCACAAAAACCACAAAAATAGCAAATATTGCACACATGCTAGGCACGTACGGTATACAGACTTATTAAACTGTATTTATTTTCATGTAAGTATTTTTCAAATGCTCAACATGCTGTTAAGGAGACATTTTATTTAGAGCTAAAGAGTTATGTGAATTATTCCCACAGACCACACCACATTTTTACTGTCTGGTGAACACCATGCATCTTCAGAATTTAGACAACTTGATGGATTGCAGATCATTATTTTTCTTAAACTAGTAACAGCTTTCAAAAAATCATTAATCAAAAAATGCATTGTCGCCAAACATAAAACATTCCACTGAGGAAGTGACATTTTCTAAATACAATATTTTCACCAGACAAAAATGCTTTCTTTTTCTTACTAATTTCATGCAATATGTTTAGGTGTTAAGAGTCTAATTAAGTGTCTAGTTTTAGATTTTTCCACAGTTTTTACACTTACAGCTTGTTTCCTTTCCTCTTCCTGCAGACAAATCATATTTTACAGCTTATGAAACACCAACCACATTGTATTGAGTATTTATATATAAAAAAAAATCCAACCTTATTTCCCTCTGGAAGTGACAAGCATGTGGCTTTCTCATGAAAGTTTAATGGATTACCATTGATCCTTTTAGGCTAATTAGATTGATATCCTTGCCACTTAAGCCAGTATAGTAAGCAGTTTATGTGGGCTTTGAAGAACTCCTGTTTCGTTGACTGCAGGAGATATTCTCGCACCAAAGGTTATCCGTCTTAGTGAGGGGTGGACGTGTTGTCTTGTAAGGTGTGATGGAGCATAATCCAAGGCTCAGTGTCCTGTTCTTAACTCATCTGTCCAGACTCTTGTCTAACAGCATGAGACTGCTGCAGTTGACATGGCTAATCAGCGGCACACTGCATCTTACATGTATTTAAAAGGAAAACATTCATGTATAAGAGAGGATTCTTCCCTAAAACATTCCATCATTTCATTGCTTTTTAGATGGAATCAAAGCAGAATTATATGTGGCTAATACAGGAATGTTTATTTTTCTAACGTTCGTCTACATTTTTCTATTGATTGAGAGGAGAAAAACACAAATTTCCTATTTTTTTTTTTTTTTCCTTTAAATAATATGTGGAGTCTATTTGTGAGAAATGGCCACAATGACCAAGGAGATCATAACTGTTTAATATGTATGTGCCCTCTTATGGACATATTGAGTATTTTTGTCTCCTCATCTGCAAAGTGCAGTTTGCTTTCAACTCACAGCTGGGAAAAAATGTGATACAATGAAAATTCATTATCGGACCATATTGCTTACCAGCTGTTGTAAAGAAAAAAAAACTTGGAATAGGCTTTAAAATAAATTTGAAACAAAATTACTGTTACCTACAGAAACAATGAAACTGTATTTAACTAACAAGTAGTCAGAAAAATGAAAGGCATGTCTCGTGTACCTTGAGAAGCATCATTAGTTGCTCCAGCTGCACCATGAGTTCCCTGCGACTCTCCTGCAGAGTAGACATTCTTTGTTCAAGCTCATCTTTGCGTTGCCTAACAGAAGGAACAAGTTGTTCACTGTGATGACACAATAATGTCAAGGAAAAAAGCACACGCACATCTGCATTCTCTGACGTACACTGTTCATTTGCCTTAAAAAAAAAACAAAGAAAAAAAAAACCAGAACAAGCAGGCAGCAAAATGTTTTAATCTTTAGCACAAACATCTTTCTGAATCATGATGCCGTGCAGCGGTTCGAGGTAAACGGGTTTACCTGAGAAGTCGCAGCTCAGCCAGCAGAGTGGGGTTCTGCTGACCCCGGTCAGGTGGCGGCTGGGACGCCTCCTCGTGCTGAAGACGCAGCCGCTGGATTTCCTGCAGGATTTCTCTGTGCCAGGTGTAAACACATAATAATGAGAATAAACTAATAGAATACACGCCTTCTCTGTACCTCCATGACTTCTAAAGCACCTTTGGCTCTGATTATATCAGTTTAATTGCATTAGGAAAAGTCTTCTTCACTATCTTTTCTTCATTATCTATCAGTTTTACTGTTTTATACAGTTTTTTTTCTATGTGTAAAATGTGATGTGTTCCTGCCTGCTTTCAACCCTATCACCAGAATAAAATGTTATCACTGCACTTTCATAAAAAAAAACATGTATACAGTCGCAGAAAAAATGATTAGACCACCCTTGTTTTCTTCAATTTCTTGTTTATTTTAATGCCTGGTACAACTAAAGGTACATTTATTTGGATAAATATAATGATAACAACAAAAACAGCTCATAATAGTTTCATTTCAGAGCTGATATCTATCCATTTTCCATGTTTTTTTTTTGTTTGTTTTTTTTATAAAAAACAAAAAATCACATGATAAACACAGGAGTTAGTACTGGATTGCATAACCATTGTTTTGGATGACTTTTGATGGTCTAATATTTTTTTTCCACGACTGTACATATAATATCTTCTTTTAACCAAAAACATGCTTCACACCACCATTTCCCAGTACCTGTACAGTAGATCCATAAATAACTGAAATTATAATTATTTTATGGTACAGATGCTGACAGTAACTGAGGAAGTAGGAGAAAAACAAGAATTGGTCCAATACAGAAAACAGTCAGCAAAGATGTGAGAAAAATTACTCACAGTGCATTAAGTAACATCTAAATCATGCCACAGTTATTTTCTAACATCCAAAGTGCTGTTTTTGCATCTAAAAATAGACTTGGTGTGATTTTACCATCCTACACCTACCTTCTGCCCATTGAAGTAAAAGCAATGACAAATCATTTTGAGATTACACATATCTGTGGTTTCGACAAATGCATATTTTTGTCATCTGGTGATTGGGTTGTTGCTTTGGTTTTTTTGTATAACACGCTATTTATACGCCTACTGTACATATTGACTAAAGAGAACACATTTTTGATACAGTTTGTCTGTGTGTTTTTGAGTGGTTTAATCTCTTTAATTTTGAGGTTGCAGGTTCAACAATTTTGTGGATATTGAGATTGTTTTTGCACTTTTTGTTTTTATCAGTTCAAGACAGGGCCAGTGATAATATTGGGCAACTGTGGGTTTCCCTTTTATTTCAGATACTAAATCTAACTATCAGCAACTAAAACAAGAAATAATTGTAATTTCTAATAATGATGATTTCTTTCGGCTTTGCCACAGTGAATCATCTTTGTATGTTGATTTGGCAGAGGTTTTTAGTCAGATGCCCTTCCTGACACAACCAGGCCTGGAACTGGAGTAATGAGGCTGGCGCCCTCTTGTGGCCACATTGGGATGTAGCGCATAAATAACCTTTTCTCACCTGTGTCTCAAACCGGCAACCCTCCGCACCAAAGTCAGTGGCATTAACCACTGAGCTATCCTGTGCTTTTACGATCACTTTATGATCAATTCGTCTTTTATGAAATGGGGAATAAAACATTTTTTATAAATGTGAGCATGGAGTGGAACTGAAAGGAGTCAAACAGAAAAAGGGAGTATGGCAGAGGTAGTCATGCCGAACCTGTTTTTGCTCTCCAGCTCTGCAATGAGCTGCCTCTGCTGCTTGTTGGCATCCAGAGAGCAGGGGAGGTCTGTGGGGACCCTCTGCTGTTGAGCCTGTTGGTGAAACCAAGCAGGAAACATCACGTGAACGGGCTGATGTCATCCACTAGCTTATCTCATATCTCATACGGGAACAAAACAGTCAGGTCACCAACCATCCATCAAGACAACTGGTTTACTGGTCTGGTTACAAATGATCATCACCTGTAAATCCCTTCTTCATCTTGACAATAAAAAGCACAGCAACCCCCAGTGGTAGAGATAAACGTTAAACCCCGCTCTCATCGGGGATATATTTTTGGCACTAGACACAGATGAAAGATGTCATGATAGTGAGTGCAATAAAAGTCGTATATATATCTTACCGCAGCATCAGCAGCCAGTCTGGCAGCATAACGGGCGATGAGACTATGCTCTTCGTCTTGATGGTTACTGCTCTCCAGCAAACTGATTATGAGGAAAATACAGACGGTAGTCAAAAACCGACAAATTTAATACACCAATAACACGTACGATATTCAGAAAGAATGAAAAAATCAGATTAGTCTTTGGTAGTTAAGCTTTATGTTGTGCTTCAGCAGCAGAGCCCCTTTAGTCATGCTAACCTTTTAAAGCAAAACCACAAAACCAGGAGAGAAGTTTCACTATTATATGTATAAATGCAGATATGGAGAGGTATTTAAAAGCCAGTATGATTTCTTATAGAGCAAAATACATGGTATTTGCACACAACACACACACACACACACACACATACAGGAGATGTAATCACACATAGGAGAGGATACAAGAAAATATAATGTGGTTAGTAACCATTATATGTAGTATTGCAACCACCATAACAACACAAACACAAGCATATTAGTACACACACACATAAAAACACTATTTTTGAGGCAAATTTATAAAAAAAAAAAAAGTGAATAATTTATATTATACAAACATAACATACATTTACCAAAAGATCAAACTTATTTTACAGATTGGAAATGTATTGGGTAATCTTAAGATAATTTTGTATATGTGGTAATAAATTAAAATATTTACATTACCTGTCCAAGAAAAGTCACACATGCAATATTTGACTGCACCAACTTTGGTTCTGATTCCAGGACACATTCAGTGGATTTAACTGCACCAATAGTTCTGATCCTTCCATGGGTCAGTACTG
>JAPSES010000030.1:5376407-5406898 GCA_029822895.1 Maxillicosta whitleyi | reverse complement strand
TACTGAATATACTTTATATAGTAATAAACAGTAAGTAAACATAAAGTAATACCTGATTGTAGGTGTGGTTTTTCAATCTAAAGTCATTATTTTTACTCCAAAATAAGTAATTCCAGTTGTATTGGTCTTGCAATTGCTCTAACACTTAAAATTAGTTTCAGTTTGTAAGTGTAAGTTTTACACATACATTCTAAGCTGTTCTCTTGTTAAAATCAATGTTTCAGGATACCGTCTGAATATAATTAGTATGAAATACCTGCTCTTGTTGAACAGAAATAGTGTTTACACAAATGTATTAAAGGTTCAAAAACTCTGTGAGAGCATGCAGAGTTAAGTAGGAGCGAAACACATTCATATTAAGGTTAGGTTAGGAGGAAGGATTACAAGGTGGCCATTCAGCAGAGCACATGGTTTCCACTGGTGCTGGCACACACAGCAGCACACCAACTAACCATGTTTTGGGGTTGTTTTGGAGTAGGTTCACATAGAGGCCAATCAGAACATGTTCGTCAGCAAGTCTATCAGCAACATCGAGGTTGTAGTGTAACCTGGAACAGTGCAGGGTTTCACAGAAAAATAAAAACATTACATTACACAGGTGACACCGGAGGGAGGAAGGATGAGAGGGGGTAGGAAGGCGAGAAAGAAAAGGAGCAAACACAACAAAGGAGGGTTGAGAGGAATGGCTGAAAAGGAGCCCTTCATGGGTGACTAGAGAGAAACAAGGCCATATTATGTTTGGGAGAGACACCGCTGATGAAAGCTAGGAGCACGATTAAGGGCATGCTCAGCAAAAAAGACAAGCTGCATGCAGTGTTTATATTTTACAAGCATTAATCACTCAGTGCTCTGCTATTACACTCATTCACAGCCATTATTCTTAAAACTATCTATAGTCTTTTATACAGCTATCATTTCTAGTACCATAATAGAGGGTAAATAAAACAATAATAAAACTTCATTATATAAAAACCATACAATGCATTCATTCTGCAAATGTCAATTGCAAGGGCTCGCTCAATCAAAACAATAATAATAGACATAGTAAATGAAGCCGTGAAGTAGCACAGGACCATGGGAGTTGTTGTTTTTACCATTGGTGCAGATAAAATCTGGCACAGCTCTGCAGTTATTATGTTTATAGATGAGGTAATGTCTTAAAGTTGTATTCACTTATCGTTTAGTGACATTTTCACATTGTATCATGTTGTTGTAATGAAACAGCTGCAAGTAAAGTTAAATGTCAACATTAGTAAATTGGGTATGACACCACTGACAACAATAAAATCATATATTTCTCTAAATCTGTATACTGCTGGATATATTATATTAAAAAGTAAGTATAAACATCAAAAAATAAAACAATAGCCTAAGTGTTAGATAGATTAGATATTTATTATTATTATTATTATTATTATTGTGAAAACATTACATACTATAGTTTACAATTTTTCAGTACATGCTTATTTAGTGTAAATTCTGACACAAACATGCACGCAGTCTTATTTTATTGAAAAAACAAATAAAAGTCAAGTTCTTGCAGTCAGCAGTCAAGTTTCATAGCTTTTTGGAGAAAACTGAAACTTAATCATTAAAGAACCTTTGCATGTTTATTTACTTTAAGTTAGAAATTTTTGGTACATTATTGTTTCCTTCTTATGCAATTTTATGCTTTTATATCTCAGATGTAGCTATGTTACTTCTACTGTCACTGTATATTTTTATTTGTATTTTTAAATTGTTTTTATTAAGTTTTCATCCCATTGGCTTACAAGAAAATTCTCATCCTTTTTACACTCAATTCGCTTTAAAAACTCACTTGGATTAGTTAGAAAATGCACAAGAAAAATGCAAATGCAAAACGAGGCACAAGAAAAGTTGAGTTTTGAGACATATGTACTTCTGCAAGCATAAAAACACCACAAACATAAGATCTAGAAAAGTTATTTAAACAAATATGTATCAACATATACATTAGCAGCAGACGTATAAATCCAAAAACATAATTTATTAAAGCAGAACACACAGACAGGGATCATTTCACACCACTATGACTAGTTTTACTTTTCATACTTTCAGTACATTTTGTTAAATTATTTACTAAACTAAGGTTTTGAATGCAAAACTTTATAGTGGAATATTTCCAAAGTTTGGCATTAGTATATTCACTTAAAATATTCTGACAGCTTTTTCCATCTCTGTGTGTATTACAGTATAAATATCTTGAAAGTATTTTTTTAATAAATACAGGGAAAAATCAGGTATTCTCAGTCACAGTTCTAAAAATATGTGATATGCCTCCAGAGTACATCAAGTCACATGACTTTCACTTCTTATCCTGCACACATCATCTGTATATTTTTGCATAAATCTGTTACGAATGGGGGTCATGTTCCAATGAGACACACATACTTTATTGTTAATTTTTAAAAATGCATAAAAACTTCAACAGCTTTTTAAGAAAAATCTGATTCTTTTATTCATAAAAAAATAAAAATAAAAAAAAAAGGTCAATCAATATCACCTGTTTAGGTGAAATCGGACTAAGGTTTTTTTGTTTTTTCTATTACACCTATTCATATTGATGTCAATTCATACTATTAAACTGCAATAACTGTAGACAGGATTGAAAATAACACTCAGAGATGCCTATATGAGAAACTATCAGTTAGGGTTTCCCATGTTTATGTGAATGAAACGATTGCAATAGACCCTTCAAGCAAAAATAGTCAATAATTTTTATGATGTATGCTCCATCTAGCGCCTTTCGAATGGTCTTTGCGTATATAACTGCAAACTCTGCCATGACAAAACTGGTTGGTGAATAGTTTCTTTGGTACCATAAACACTGTAGTTTATGCCCTGTGATTATTTTCTATCTATTTTAGTTCACACATGCATTGCATCTTCAAAGACATTCTCCTGAACACACACCTATGTCACTTACCCTCTTCCTTTCAACAGATGTGGAGCAGCCCCAGTCAAGGGCTTTCTTTGCTCAACATTATTCTTGCTGAAAGGCAAGCTATTTACATTCAGTAGAAGAAAGCAGAAAAAAAAGGAAACAACAGTAGTGTTCACAACGCTCACGCACACACATGCACGCAAAGACGCACACAAACTTTAGGAAATAAAGACTAGAAAATAGAGACATTGTAGTTCACAGAGTCTACAGGGCACAGGGCCTTTAGGGAGCACGGAGAGCTGAAAAGATCTGCTTTAAAATCCAGGACATCCATTGTTTTGGTTGTACTCACTTTTTGGTGGAGTAAGGGTTCCCTGATGTAGGCATGGAGTGGGAGAATGAGTATTCATTGGTGATATTTACTGGTCTTGGTGGCCTAAAAAAAAAATTAAAAAAAATACAGTTTAACGCAAAACTGAACTTTTCTTACCTTACTTTTGATCTCTCAATTACACTGATCAATACATGATTTTACCTAAATCAGGAAAGCAGATTCCAGTTCTGATATTAGGATTTCTAATGGGCAGTGTTGATATTAATGTCAGGATTTTAAGTCACGCACAAGTCAATAGATAAAGATGAGCAATACATCTATCTCTATAAATTCTAAGAGATCAAAATGCAGGTGGATTTCACTGGTGGAAAGATCAAATTTTAGTAATGAAAGGCTGAAAGCACCCAGATTAGAGAACTCATTGGTGGTCCTGTATTCCCCTCAAAACTCTGCTTAATATGTAACAGTTTTGGATTAATTTGTGCAAATGGTGAGGTTTTCTAGGAACTTAAAGTCAGAAATAATGATTAATAAATGGAAGGCATGATGACAGTTGTAGCGTCTGTAAAAACGTATTTCCTCCACTTAATTTTGGAGATGTAAGTGATGCACATTGTAAATGATTTCATCTATACATTCCTGAAATGTAAATCAGGTACTAACTAGGAACTTCAACCCAAATATGAAGATGAATACTGTTCCTACTGAAACTGTCATAACCCACAAACACAAAAGCACATGTCTGAAACATTTATGAACCATTTAGAGCCAAACAAATGTGCTCTGCTACTTAGGTTAATTCTTAAAATTGCTCCATGTTGTCAACTCATAGTCATAGGCTCTTGTCGTTTTATCTTTTTTTTTTTTTTTTTTTTGCATATATCTTTTAATACATTTTACAGTTTATTGTTTTTGTCTAATTATGAGTAGTGTGTTGTTTCTTCTTGTCCATAACATTTCCTTATATTGTTGACTTTGTGTTAACCTGCATATGACAAATAAACAAATTCTTACTTTGTTTGTGTTGATGTTCATATCTATACCAATAAATTTAACCAATTTAGCACATACTATCTACTGATTGACAATACACAATAAAAGGCACATTTAACATGTTCGCATTACTTAAAATCCTGAGGTGCTGGAAAGATTCTACTGTCAAATTTGCAATCAGCAATCCTGATTTAGTCAAAATGTTTTTTCCTCCATCAGCAGACAAAAGTTGGGTTTTTTTTGTCCAGTGTTACCATTCTAGTATGATCCAGTGAACATTTAAAATACTACATTATTAGTTACAGTATACATGGTATAGTCACTAATGAAAACATGCAAACATGAACATATGGATGTTGAAATCACAGATCACATTAAGAGCACAACAATCACTGTCAATACATTATGGGGGGATGGGAATAAATAGTACTATATGATTATATGATTAGCACAATAAGTACAAGGGATTCCAGTCTAGTAAAATGAACAAAGACACCTATGGTTAAAAGTTAAATAACAAATCTCACTCACCATGTATCTCTATTTTCAGGAAAGTAAAGAACAAAGAAAGGAATAAAAAAAAAAGCTTTTAATATTACAACAGCCAACAATTATGCTTTATCAGCGCAAGAAAAAAATAATATATGTTATATTTGGAACAATACAAAACCTCACGTAGGAAATATATCAAATGTTTGCAATGGGGTATATCATTTGAATTATTATTAACTGTAAAAGATCCTTCATGAAAGAATGTTACTAGTATGTTTGTATGAATATTAGCACATTTAATTGCACCTATTGTGTAGGTCCTTCTGTGCTTATTTATAAGACATTACCCGCAGCAGTCACAGCAGTCAAGTCTAGGAAAATGTAGCTGTAAATTACAATCATTCCCAAGGCTATAATTAAGCCTTATTGATCAGCTGCCTGATGTGACTGACTCAAATCACTTTAGACTTCAACATCAGCGACGGTCTGACGGCTCTTATCAAACATTTCACAATCTGAAATAGAAATGAATGCCACTGAAAATAACCAGGTTTCCATCAGTGCACTGTCTAAGTGGGCTCCCTTGCATCTGTATTTAAAGAGGCAGAAGATTTACTTACACAATATGAGCTAGGTTGAGAGGTTTATCTGGCATTTCAGGAAACATGGGGTGAAGAGGCTCTCTGCTGGATGCACAGCTCAGTGACTTACTGAGGGCATGGGATAACTTCTTAGCAGGGGATTTCTGGTAGAATTACAAGAGGGAGGTGTCATGTTTCAGCAAATAAAAGCTAATTTCTGTTTGAAAACAGGTTGCATCATCCATGTGTGCGCACCAGGGACCCAGCATCTATACATTATGGTGTTGCAGCGCAGCAAAAATAGCCACAATGACTGGTCCAGTGCAGACACACCTACCTCAGCCCGCCCCTTTCCTCCCTGCTCCTTCTCTTACCCATGACGTATACTCCTTCATTTGGTGCTGGTTGCTATGGGAACCGCTGGCATGCCCCCTCCAGAAGCAGTCCTGACAGAGCTGGTAATTATGACATTGCTGGCAGCGGTAGCGGAAGCCCATCATACTCTCAGTATGGCAGTAGGAGCACTCGACCGGGTGAAAGACTGCAGGGAGGAAAGGAGGGGTCAGACACACAGATGCGACTGTAAACCCAGGGTCTTTTTTTTCACATTGCAGTCAGGAGAGGATTAATTTCCACTAATTTGAGGACAGATGTGTGGGGTTATCAAATCTGTTTTGACTGCAATCATTTCTAAATTTCTAACCCAGTATGTACTGACTATAGCTGTATACATAAGCATGTGACTGTTTCCTCCTGCTTACATGGAGGTGGCTAGCATTGTTAAGTGCATCACAAATGCGCACAAACACACAGTCATGCACAGTGTGTTAAGTCCCTATGGGTCATCTTTGCTGGAGGTGTGCGGTTATGTGTGTCTCTGCTTGCACTTGTGGTGCACTGGTGTATGTGTATGTGTGTGTGTGTGTGTGTGGTGACTCAGGATTATGATGCAAAGCTGAACTTTACATCCTCCCAGCCTGCAAGCTTTCCCCATTTATAAATGTTCTGCACAACGTTGTACCGTTCTCCACATTGGCGAGCCGATGCATGAGTGGCAACCACACCAGACACTGAGGGGGCGGGTCTGACATCAACGTATCGAGGAATGTGTTGAGGGAGACCTTTTTCTGTTCATAGGAAGAGGGAAAAAAAAGAACCAAAGCGTCACAGGAAAAACAATCACAGGGAGGCGTTCTTCATTTTAGAGGTGTTATTAGAATGTGTGTTTAATGAACCCTCACCTGCTGTGGAAAGCAGGTTCTTGCAGCTTGTTCGGAGTAACCAAAAGACGGTCCTTCAAAAACAGCCATGGGTAATTTAAGAACCTCCCTTAGAAACTGGTCAAACTGTGAGTACACCATTATTCCAGCGGAGTCAGATATCTGTGAAAAAATATCTGTGAACAAAGCAGGGAGACATAACAAATGAACTAATTGTCAGTTGCCACCACAGTCGACTAATTACAGTATAACACAATACAATTATCCCACTTGTGAAAACAAATCAAACTAAAGCAGTTATTCACATCAATTGTTGTAATATACGTGCAACATAGCCCTCTTTTTTGCTCTTCTCAGGCCTTGAACAGATTTTGTAGATATATAATAAACCTTATGCTTCAAAATAATAAATGATGGATTCTCTCAGCCATGAAGAGCTGGGACAGAACTGTCTTCTTTTAGGAATAACAGCCAAAGCAGACGCAGATCGTGGAAAATAAATAAATAAGCAACTAAATAAAAGACAACACAAAGCAGTACATTACTTAGACTAGAGCTGTATGAACTTCACAAATACAATTAGCTGATTTATTACAGATAAAATGGGGGATATGCGTTCCATTTTTCACAATTAAAAGTAAAATAAAGATTTGCTGTGTTGCTTACATCTTAATTTGTCCAGAATTTTCCCTCCACAGATGGTTGCTAGGGTCATCTTCACAACAAAGACAGATATCTTGCCATGGCCCTCCCTAAACAGAAGCAAAAGCAAATTATATTATGGCCATAGATCCTTTAACCCATACAGACCCAGTGCTACTTTTATGGCAGTTCCCAAATGAATCCCTCTCTCCATTTAACCTTTCCTGAGGGATTTATCACCATTTATTATAATATTATCCCTTGTATTGTGCATTTTTTCAGTGAAAATCAGGTATTTTCTGATATTTAATTTACTGATCATGTAGATGTTCATAATAGCATCAATTAAAGAAAACTGAAAAAAAGTGACTTTTTCAATAAAATCTATCATTTACTGAACATAAACCCAGTGTCTCCATCCACTGTCATTCATCCAACTCCATGGGTTTTACTAAAGAATCAATGTCGTAGAAGATGACGGTGTTTCCACGGTAACTATGGAGCCTCTGAATGTCCAAAAGGGTCATATTTGATGACCATGAAAAAATGATAAACTGTATTTTACTCCAATTACTATAAGTATTGATAGGATTAGTGGATCAACAGTTATTCAAAATGTATTTTTATCAGTAGATGGTTTTGGTCCATGGTGGATGTTTGGGTCTTTATGGGTTAAGGATATGTGACTTTTACGACAACAATGCTAGAAACATATGAAGAAAAAATATGATGTATTGCAGTAAATTATACGTGCAAGTATTTTTTTTTACATTTATTTAAATGTAAAAGTGCCTATCACATAGTTCCATAAATGTAAATTACACACACACACACACACACACACACACACACACACACACACTTTGTCAATCTCTCTCTACTTTTCTCTTCCTGTACCCTCTCTCTCTCTCTCTTTCACCTCAACTGGTCAAGGCAGACGGCCATCCTCCAGGAGGTTTCTGCCTGTTAAAAGGACGTTTTTCCTCACCACTGTCACCAGTTACAAGTGTTTGCTCCTGCAGGATTCTGTTGGGTTTCTGTAAATTGGCTTCAGAGTCTGGTTTCTACCAGGTCCAAATATAAAGTGAGGTGAGATAACTTATATATACTATAACTATATATAACTATATAAATAAAGTTTCATTCATTCATTTTCAACCGCTTAGTCCCTTTCGGGGTCATGGGGGGGCTGGAGCCTATCTCAGCAACTATGGGCGGAAGGCGGGGTACACCCTGGATGAGCCGCCAGTTCATTGCAGATAAATAAAATTTGATTTGATTTAAACTATAAACAATACATAAAGTAGCTCAACCTTTAACATGTATAGTAGTAAAATGGAAACTACATGCAACACAGCAGGATAAAGAATCCAAAATCATACAGTATATAATAAGTTGGAATAAAATATTTTTCCCTTTTCTCTCATTAACATTTTAGATTCATAGATGTATTTGGTCCATGGTGGATGTTTTAGTCTTTTTGGGTTATAGCAGAGCTCTCAGACTGACCCATGGATTCAAGTGTTTTTCTTACTGTTAAAGGCAAACTTAAATGACAGCGATCGTCATCTTTAAAAATGTTTACCTTGGCTTGAAATATGTACTTGGCATATGTGTTGTGTGAGATATTCATGTTAAACAGTCTGTATTTTTATTCTGCATTCACACCTCAGAGTCACATTTCACACTGCATTAGTTCATGTCAAAACCTCAGACGAGAAAGTACACAACCAGCCGCCGACTGTCATGTGACGTGTTACTCACGGGTCATAGGCAGCCAGCAGGAAGTTGAGTAGCAGGCTGATGCACTGGTCCACATTGATCTGATGGGTGGTGGGCATGCGCTTGTTCAGCTGGTAGAAGATGGTGGACAGTACCACTTCCAGCCGAGCCACGGTGAGCTCAGCGTTGAGGTCCATGGCATTGAGGCCATTCTCTCGGAAAGCCTCAATCACATTCCAAATGTCAACCAAATGCACTGGAAAACAAACAGGCACAACAGACAATTAACAGTTTAATGAGGAAAATATAGAGGAGTGGACAGTGGTGGAAAAAATTATTAGACCACAATCTGTTTTCTTCAATTTATTGTTCATTTTACTGCCTGGTACAACTAAAATTACATTTGTTTGGATAAATATAATGATAACAACAAAAATATCTCATAAGAGTTTAATTTCAGAGCTGATATCTGTCCATTTATCATGTTTTCTTGATAAAAACCAAAATCATTTCAGTTCTTACATCAATATCTATGTCATTGTACTGATAAAAACAGTGCTTTTAGGCTTTCAGTGTTTTCTTTTCTGTCTGTTTAGTCACACAGGAGTTAAGACTTGAGTACATATATTGTATTAGATGACTTTTGATGATGTAAAAAAAATGTTTGTGACTGTATAGAACTACAAGAGCACTGCAGCATACTCACAGTTACATTTCTTCTGCACAAATCTCAGTTTACAGGCTGTTCTGTATGTCGATAATCGTATGGAATCCAAATCTTGAGCCCCTGACAAAACAATATACAAAGGATTATTATTGTATAATAACTCATAAAACAATAAAAATAATAACAATAACAAAAAAAAGTCACAGAAAATACAGTAAATCTATTCATTTTTAATCTTAATCTTTAATTTTTCCCAATGACTGTTCCAGAAATGTGTCTGGGAGTTGTTCAGTCGTCTGTATGGCACTTTGGTCTGAACAGTCCTGCCCGGATCGTGCTCAGACGTGGCCCTGAGCACTTACTCATCTCGACAAACAGTTGCCTTCTATCTGCCATGTTGTCACTGCTCCGCCTGCAGTCTTCAATCATTCTGATAAAGAGGAGAGAAAGTAATGTCAGCACTTAGCATTTCACCTTATGACAAAGTTGTATCAGTGAACTATACAATTTTTACGTTTACATGCCCAGTGATATTCCAAACATGACCAAATAGACCATGTAGGCTAAACAGTGCACTCTAATTGGATATTTAGACATATTTTTTTCTGAATAGAGCATTTTCCAGTTAAAATATATGGGATATACCAATACAATGTGGCCTGGAAGCACATTAATGACACTGGGCATATGGCAAATGGGGGTTTGCAGCATTTTTCTTGTTTCTTTCTCTGTGTTTTGTACAGAAACCAAACAGTTTATAAGGCCTGGGTTGACATGCATCTCTAAAATGGAAGGTGGAAAGAACAGGAAAGACAAACAACTATTTTAAAACTTTATGACAGACTAGGATGTCAACAGGTCTTCGATATGTGCAAATATTGCAATGCCAACATATTTTATGAAGGTAGTTGAAAGAATGAAAAGAAAAGCTATATTTACAGTGATACAAGTCCCTATTTTAATCCAAAGAATCAAGTTGGCTCAAGCTACTTTTACATACTTTGACATGATAAATGAAATGTTTGGCCATCATTAGTCAGAGTATCCACTGCTGCATGTAAGCACAAATACGAGTGAAACATTCATTTTCATTAGTCATGTAAAGACCTTATTAGGAATCATTTCTTTTTAGAATAAGCATAAAAAAAAACAATTGTTTACATAGCTAAACTATTTTCATGACATTAATCTTAAGGTTTCTTTATAAAGGGGCCCAACTTACAGTTTTGTTTCATGGCTTTTGAGTGACTTTAGTTTGTTTTTATTGTGTTTTCAGTGGGCAAAGTCCAATATAAAGTTATACTCAGAACTATACACACCAACATTATCTGTCTCTAATAGCAATTTTCCTTTTCACTCATTATATAAAACATCTATTACTTGTCTTGCCCATGATGTTTGATAAATTGATGATGCTTTTTTCTTTAAATCAGGCTGAGAGCGAAAAGAAATACCTGATGTATGGGCTTACAATTAAAAGAGACTTGATTGAGGTTTGATTTTACATCAGTGACATTAAAACTACTAAGATCCTCTTTAGCATAGACGCTGTGTAAGAAACAGAGGGGGCAGTTGGGGTCCACCGCTCATGTTTTGAACTTGAGCCCACTGGTGGGGTAATACTGCCCTGGTTTTTGCTCATACCGATTTCCTTTCTTCTGTATTTTGGAAGTACATGAACAAATTAAATGTAACATGCTACAATACTTATCACACATGCACAAGGGGGTGCTGAAAAACTTAAGTAAGACAAGGACAAGACTTTCAAAGGGGTAGAGTAGGAGAGAGAATGCTCACACCATGCCTCACTGCACACTGTCCAAGGCAATCTAATACACCTAGTCATGTGGTTTGTTGCCATGGCAGCAAAGATCCTAGTCGCTCAGTTCGTAAAAACATAATGACCCCACCACCACCACCACCCACCCATGCAGTCTACACCAACGACTGCAGACAGGCAAAGTTTGTAGAGAAAAAACTTTTTTCTTTTCAAGTAAATATGTTTTATGAGATAATCCTCAGTGGAAAGGACTGGGGAACTTCTTGGACGAGTGGCTAGGAAATATTTTTTCTGCAAGACAATCACACCGGTGTAGTTTGACAGCAATTT
This sequence comes from Maxillicosta whitleyi, assembly GCA_029822895.1. Taxonomy (NCBI): domain Eukaryota; kingdom Metazoa; phylum Chordata; class Actinopteri; order Perciformes; family Neosebastidae; genus Maxillicosta; species Maxillicosta whitleyi. The sequence goes on along the minus strand of JAPSES010000030.1, from coordinate 5,395,232 downwards.
GTCGACACAAATATTACACTGCAGAGGCTGGTGATGAGGACATTAGTATTCACTTAGGGCTTAAAAAAAAAACCTGTGTTACTCTTCCTCTGATCCAGGAAATTGACTGAAATTTAGCAGAAGAGAGGAAAGTTTTAAGAGGGTAAGAAGTAAACTTGGAATTACAGAAACAACACTGCAGCTCCATAGGGAATAAACCTCAAAGAATAGAGAAAAACACAAGAAATGTTATTACTGACTGCTCCTTATCCTGACAAAACAGAGGAGAACATCCACATAGGATTTAGGATTATGTGAAATTGAAGGTTTGCGTTATTTGCAAGGACTTTGTGCACGGTCGTAAAGTCTTTTGGCAAATGATAACACTATCATTATCTGAGGTCTAATGCAGTGGTGAATGATCCCATAACACAACAGTAAACAGCAGCGTTAAGTGTGTATACGGCAATGTGAGGCCACTGCCAGCAGCCAGTGGTCTAATGTTATCTTTAACTTAATGGATATACAAGCCCATTCATCATTTGTAGAGTGAATGAATGCAGAAGTGTACGAATAAACACATTTTCATAGATTAACACTGATATCCTCTCCGTATCACAAAGAAGCACATCCTGAGTGTCAGATATGTGACCTTCTGCAGACTGTTCTCAGTCTCAGAAATAACTGAGACTGACACAATCTCTTGCCAGAGCAGATATTAAACCAGCGCAGGCACCGCAAACTGTATGACGTGAAAGGAAACAAGACGGCCGACATACCTTTCATAAAGCACCATATTTGTATCCCTTCCCCTTGCCTTGGGTGAATTATGACAAATCCAAATCCTCCTACTTGAAACAGTCGTATCCAACACAAACTCTGTTCTAACAAGGCAACATAACAACAAAAGACGCCAAAACGGACAAGGCAGAGTGAAGATATCTGAAATTAGAAACTGTCAGCTAGGATACAGCCTGTGCTGCCTCTATCTTTAACTACAAATGAGAAGGCCCCACATTCTTGTACAGCTTTACTGGCTCTCTAGTTGCAGACCCCAAACCTCATTCCTGGCATGTGCCCAGCAAACATCACTTTCACTCTGTGGCACGATCAAGCTGGCAGCATTAGAAAATAACTGCCTTTAAAAACAGTAAATCATCATATTCTTCTAATATGGTTGAAGATTGATAGTGAAAGCCCTGCCAGAATCAAAACAACGGCCTGAACTGCACTAAGTCACTCTGTCGGGCTTCTGCCGGCCAAATATTCAAGTACATTTTAGGTATGCGGCGAAGAAACAGCCTTATTAGTCAGTTATTTATATTATCGGTCTATTTGTGTAGCAGCTTAATAAAACACAGAGGACAGTGTGGGTAATGTATGTCCTCCTTGATGTGCGTGGAACAGACTGTCATACAATATTTCCAAACACAAGCACTTACTTGAATTACATTGCAATCTGTGTTTGGCTGGCCCTGTACAGTACATCGCAGCTGTTACCACTGATTGGCCAAAGTTATTTTTACATCACAGGACTATAAACTACACCGGCATGTGAATCCCATCCCCTGACAGGAATAAAAAAGTTGTCCCACTGAGTTGAGGTTAATCAGTTTAAGCTCGGCGAAGCCACAGATGCGATAAATTTTCAGTTGGTATAGAAAAACAGTTCTGTCTTTCTGTCGTGTACCAGCCAGTGATGTCTGCTGGAGGGCCTTCTGCTCTGTGTCGCCCACTGATCACCATGGTTTCAGCTACAAAAAGGCCAAAACTTTGGGACTCTGATGTTAAATGGGTGTGCAGTTACAAATTTACAACTGCCGGTGTTGTGATTTAGTGTATGACACAGTAAAAAAGTCAATTCTGGAGAGACAATATAGATGGCAAAACAAGGAAAAAAAGCTTTTAGTGGTGAAATAGAAAATATAGGTCAAATGGAAGCCTATACTGTGTTTTCTTTACTGGACTGACAATTACATATAACCACATGCTTGGAAAAAACATGAGGCACAAACAGAACCACATTGCATCTTGGACGTAAAAAAAAAAAAAAAAAAATCAAATTCCAACACATACAGTCAACCCTAACATAGAAAAAGACAACAGGCACCTTTTACATGCCCCGCTCAGACATCACCTGTCACTCCAGAGACACCTGTATGGACGGAGACAAAGCTCTCACTGTTGTACAAATATGTGCCCGCATACACCACTTCTGTCTTTTTTTTTTTTTTTTTTTAATCCTTACCCATGCCTGATTTTTTTTTTAATCGCTGCAACTTGATCGGGAAACTCATTTTACGAGAGTGACAAAGTAGGTTAAGGTCGCTCCTCTGCTGCTTACCAGTCTCCAGCAGCTGCAGCAGCGCACTTGCACAAGACTTACCAGAATTTATTTCGAGGCATGTCATGCAACATCACTGTTTTCCATCCAGGAATCCGACAGCTGGTCGTGTCCTGCGGTGCGATCAGGGTTTCTTTGGTGTAGGGTGCAGCATCACTGCACGTATAGCGGCCGTTCTTGTGCCGCTCTCCTGCAAGGCTTGTGTTGTGGAAATTTTCGGGTAGCGCACTGGCTGAGCAGAACACAAGCAGAATTTGCCTCCAGTATGTGGCCTTCACGATGACGTAATGCGGAATCGCTTCATTTGCGTCAGTCTGCTCCGGCTGCAAAAACGAGCAAACTTCAATATAAACAGAGTGCATGCAAAGAAGACACGGACTGGTCCATATGTTTACACAATGTGGTCATGACAAGATGTGTGCACGAGCTGAAGTATACTGTCTCCGACTGTTAAGGAAGGTGACGTCATGGCGGTAAAATAAGTCCTCTTCTGGTAAATCCAAGTGACTGCAATTTACATTTAACACAAAACATCGGTCAGCCATCATTATATAACATTAATACATAATATAGATGCATTTTGCCTTTTTTATGCCAAAGTTGAAATAAAATTTTTAATGGTTTTATGAGTTATCATTATTATAATTAGTATTACTATTATTATGACTATATTATGCATCAGTTTCATTAATGCATGCATACACAGCTTGGTAAAATGCAATATGCTGCAGTGGCTATCCTTTCTCATTTTATTTTGTGGGGTTGCAAACTAGAAGACACATAATCAAATCTTACACTATAGACAATTCTTCTTCTTCTTCTTCTTCTACTACTACTACTACTACTACTACTACTTCTACTAACAACAACAACCATAATAATACAATAGATACACTTTAATTCTATAGCACCTTTCAATACCAGAGTAATAAGGAGCATTACAAAATAATACTGTTGTATAATTCAACTCAATCAATCATAGGAAATTAAAATGCACAAAAAAAAATAAATAAATCCCAGCTTTCACAATGTACAATAAACAATTTTTATCGTTTGTGATTTGGCATTGGCCTGAACTTGCAGGTTTTTAACCTAATCAAATGCACTGTAATTGTTAAACACTATAGTCCATTAAAAAACAAACATAAAAAAACAGTACGATGACATAATTGTAACTGTAGACTATTAGAACCAAATATACCCAGTACTACACTTATGATTTACCACTCATTGCTGTTAAACAACAGATAACACAGTTCGCTGCTGCTCTTGAACGCAGCTCGTCCCCTCCAAGCGCAGCCCCTTGTTGCCAGGCAACCGCTGCAGAAGATTGACAGCAGCTGGAGTTGATTCATGGGCGGAAAACTTTCTCCAAAGGCTAACTTTCACCGGATTAATCCATATTTTCCTCAACGAATAGGTCGGACTTCAGCACAGATAATAACACAATTGTCATTCAAAAGTGTGCCATTAAAGTAAGTTGATATTGCCAGCCATTTTTCGCTTTCACTTTCTGCCATGACGACGACCCCCTCAGCTCATTAATTTGTCATAAGCTTAGTTAATTAAACTTATCGTTAGCAAAGTGAGCAACATCCGCAGATGAGTGAAGGTATCAGCTGCAACTTTAGCTAGCCAATAGTGTTAAACTCTGCCTAAAAGTTTAACGACAAACCTTAAAACATATCTAATGAAAGAGTACTGTAACAAACTTGTGTTAACAGGTGCTTTGTTGTTGCTACTTTTGTCTCTTTGTTTAGCTTTAGGTTAGGTTAGCTCCTACTCTTTTCCACAGGCTCTGAAGATTGTATTTTCACTCAAATTATTCACATAAGAGAAGATTTCAGCAATGCCAGACGTTGAACCTCTTAGATTCCCATCAAGAGAAGGCAGGCCCAGCCAACAAGGTAAGAAGAGAAAAAAGTGATATTTTTATTTATTCATTCATTCATTTATTAATCTATTACAAGTTAAGTCGTTAGTTATTTCATTATGATTATATGCAACTATGTTTCCAAGATGATTTTAACCATGTATTAACAACAACAAGCTGATGCTGTTTTTTGTTTTTTACACATTTTCAGTTCATACAGTATCTTTAAGTATATAGAGTTTATATGTATATAGTTTTTTTTTTCTCCTGATTTTACTTAGCCTACATTTTTTATTATCTCTTGTATTTATAATTTATCTCACAGACAACATCTACCTGTCAAGTGTGTTCTCTTTGTATACATAGTGATTAAAAATTGCTTTAAGTAAAGAATATGAAGTCATACATGGGGTAGGTTTTATGTAGGAGTGAGTTAAGGTAATTTAAAACAATTAATAGGCAAATACGAGAATGGGGGAGGGGGGTTAAGTTCAGTGATAGCTTAAAAGTTTTGTAAAATGAAATTAAAACAAGAATACACTGTATTATATTAATGTTAGTATGGTTATCACAACTTCATAAATTCACATTCTATGTTAAGATTCAGATTCAGAAAACTTTATTCATCCCCTAAAGAGCAATTCAGTTTCTACAGTCTGCTGACCACATATACACATTCACACAATTGTCAGATGAGACGCAATTAACACTGCAATATACAGGACAAAATGTGCAAAGTGCCAGAATGCAGATGGGCTAAAAATATAATGTAAAAATACATTACTAATAAGACCCTTTTAACAAGTTCAGTCATCACTAAAGCAAAATACAGAAATTAATTTAAAAAATTTGAATACATTCATTGTATTATTATTATTATTTTTTTTTTTTTAATAATTTACTGTCAATTTCCCAGTTTTTGGGATTAATAAAGTACTTATTCTTCTTTTTAATGACTTACAGGACTGAAAAATATTCTCAGACTTTTAACAGACACCCCATTTTCATTCTTTTAATGAGGTTGTCATTGCCTGTTGTGCTCAGAAGACAGACCAATGATGTGGGGGCTTTTTAATTATTATTATAATGTGATGTGGAATGTTCTCAGGTCAGTGGTGACCAGACGAACAAAGGGATTCCTATAGTTTAAGGTTACCTGTTGTCTGACATCAGACATGTGACACTTGCAGATGCTGATACAGTTGTGTTTAGATATTCAGTTTGTTATCATGATATTAGAAAGCACTCCGGCTCAGATGTGTAGGTGGAAACATGATCACTTCAGATAAGAGATCAAGTTTGTCTGTTTAACCACAATGAAAACAATGGTACAGTGTATCCAGTGGTCATTCAACATTCAGAATTATCATTTTATTTCATATATTAATAGGAATCCTCCTTCATGCGGGTAAATTAAAGACAGACATACACATCGCAGTAATATCTCCCATCAAGTACAGATTTACAAAATATTTATAATAATTTATATTTTATTCATTTTGGTTTTATATAATAGTGTTAATGAATGAACACTTGTATTTTGGTATGCATGAAGAGCAGGCATATACTTGTACAGTAGTTCTCAGAATTGTGGCTTTTAAAGCAACACAGGTTTTAAACACATGCTGATAATATTTATAGAACTTACTGTATGGGCAAGATATCCTCCCACACACAAAAACATAAGTACTTTGATATATTTTTTTACATATGCAGAAATTAATTTGAAACTGGATAGTTAGTAGGTTAGTATTTTTCATTATTTTCTTTGGAGAACAAGTATCTACATAACATGTTATTTACCTTTTCTTCAGCCAGATGGCGTCCTTTTACCACTAAGAATGATACCCTTGGGTTTGCCTGAAATGTTCACATTTGTTGTCTCTGCTCTCTCACTGATGCTTTCAGTAAATGACAATATGAATCTGTGTGAGCAAAGAATCACAAAACATCTTTTACAGCCAAATGCATTTTAGTAATTACTTTGCTAAATAAAATAAATAACATAGTTCAGTGTTTGTTCCTACTAATGTGAGTTGTGTTCAGTATACATATTTTACTGGAGCTTCATAACATGATGAATCACTGATGCTCTGTACCTGTGGTTTCCTTAAAACAAGGTTTGTATTTGATAAACTACATCTTAAGTTGGATTTACACCTCACAATGTTTTTCTCTCTCTCTCTCTCTCTCTCTCTCTCTCCAAGATCAAGCAGATCTTCAGGGTGTCTGCTCTGGTAGACGTCGCACTTGTGCTTTGCTTAACAGCCCCTTACCATGTGTCAACAGTGCTATTTACCATATCCAAGAGCTGAGGATGGAAGTGGATAATTGGTTTCAACAGGTAAACTGATGTCAGATGTGATCAAATTCTTGATAAGAGGAAAAGCACAATTTTCACATGTATTTTTATCCTCCTGTTCTTGTATTAGTCTGGTAAATATCCTCATCAGATTGACCTGGGGAAGCACAGATACCCCCACAACCTACGGTGAAACACTTTTATTGTTTTAATTTCATAATTCCTTTGTTATACTAAGATTGATGTAAAATAGGATATGTTTCTGTTCTTCTTTTACAGATTTAAGTCTAAAGACTCAGACAGTGAATCAGTTACATCTGCAGACTTAGCTATCGAAGGCATTGGAATTAGTGCAAGAGGTGAATTCATCGTACTCAGTTGTTCCCAATAATCTAAGAAGTTCATATGTTCCTGCTAAACTTGGCTTGAATAAAGTTTATTTACTTGTTTATGATCTATTGTGCACCCATCTTGTAAAGTTTTTCATCCTCCAGAAAGTTCTTCATTATCGCCTTTACTGAAGAAAATAAATGATGTCCTTGGAGAGGTTGTGTATCTGATTGAGCGGCTGGAGGCCGATCGCCAGTATGCAGAGGAAACTTTACTCAAAGAGAAGAGAAGAAAGACATTTCTGGAAAACAAAATTGACAGTATTTATCTGTGGAGGCAACAAGAGCACGCACTCGTTGTCCAGAAAGGTCAGTAACTGAGAGGTACCCTGCTTGTGTTTGTTATCGTGATTACATTGCCCAGCACTAGTGTAAATTATCTTCACAATATTTCTGCCACTGATTTCCCCGATTAAATGAATGCTTTTAGAACATGAAGCCTGCAGTAGAGACATTGCTGAACTGAAGTGGCAGCTAAAACAAGAAAGAGGAAAACTTGATCAAGTCCAGACTAAATTGTCACAGACAGAGGTGGTGAACCAGCACTTGCAGGAGGACATCAGCATTGCCAAAAAGCAAATTCCCATCATAAAGGATAAACTGGAGTTCCAGAGCAGCATAATACATCAAATTAATTCTGCACAAAAAGAGGTAACTTTCAGTTGCATGTATTCTCTCTCTCTCAAAATTATCATCATATTCTCAAAGGTAGAAAAATGTATAATCTTATAACATAATACTGCAGAGGTATGTATGAAATTATGGTCCAGTATTTTGAGTTGGTGATGAAATGGTTTATTATTATAGTGTTATGCACTTAATATTAAGCTTTTCAGTTTTAAGCAACATGAGTATGTTAAGTACTGTAAAAATGAATAAATTGTACAAAATGAATAATGTATATTTACTGCCATGCCTTAAAGTCTTGTACATTTGTAATGATCCTCAGAGCTTAAATCCAAATGAATTTGAAGTTCTCCTATCTTGTCGCTTTGTTGTTTCACTTCTTCATTATCCCCTTTCAAAATTAAAGCTTCATAGTCTCAGAAACATTTTTGACCTCAGCCATACATTAAGTATAATGCTAACACTAGCATGCTATAAAAGTGCATTTCTAAAGACATAAACGATGTGTAAGAGTTCAACTGGAAATAGGTCAACCTGTAGTTGAAAATCATTCCAGCTGTGGTTAATAAATGACACATAAGACTAAATTGGAGTCATTGTGTGCTGCATATTCTAAGTATCATCAACATGAAGCTTCAGGGCTTATTAAAGTACCCGTGCTAAATAGTGTGTCTCGTTTTCTAAGACATACCCAAGAAAATGTGTCCATTAGCACAAAACAATGCTGACTTAATATTTTGATATGACACAGTTTGATTTGGCTTTTAGGATTCTTTAAGAAAATATGCCCATACTTCCCTTTTCCTTCCTTTTGTAGGCTGATGAATCACACTCAAAGGCATTGGCTGAACTTCAATTAGCAGAGGAGGAGTTAAAAAAGATGGAGTTGGATATCCAAAATGAAAAGGAATCACTGGAATATGACCTGTTGGGTATGAAAAATCAGCTGGCTAAGAAAATGTGAGTATCAATGTAAAATGCATTTTAAAAAATATGAATGCACCATTTACAGCAGCTCTGTGTCTTCAGACCAACATACCACACAGTGTTGCGTTAATGACGTATTGTTAGTTACCCTTTGATTTACAGTCCCAAGTGAACACTGGATTCAAGAACTGGATTCAATTAGCAACTCAATAACAAAAGACAACACACTTTTTTTTTGTCTCTCCAGAGAAGATTTAGACCAGTTGAGGGTGGTTGAAAAAGGTGTATCTGCTGAAATAAAAGAAGCTGAGGAATCAGTTGCTCTGACAGAAGAGAAGTGTGCAGCCATGATAAACCGTATTTCTGAAATGAAAGAGTTAGAGAAAACTGAAAAAGACAAGGTAAAAAAAAATTAATATTGACAACATAATGGAAGGCACATACATTCATACACAACAGTTCTCAGATTGGTCTTTTGTTAATGCAGATTTTACAACTACAAAGTCAAATCGAGGGTGAAATGCAGAAGAATAAGAAATTAAGAGCAAAAATACTTCCACTGCAAGAAGAAATTGAGAAAACTGTAAGTAATGTTGCTACACTTTAAAAATTTTTTTTTTTTTTTTTATTACAAGTTCTGCTTCCTGTATGTCTTTATTTGGGTACAGCATACAACTCAAGTGCAGAGGTGAATGTCTGAATCACTTGTGCTGTTAAAATGTTTTGTGTACAGCAAATGCACACCTTCAGTGATAAACTGGGTTCCATTATTTCATCCACAGAAACTGAAAGGGGAGACGGACGTTTCCTGCACTGAAGAGCTGCTGCATTCAGCACAGAACACTTTTGCGGCTCTCCGTAAAGAAAATATGGAATATGAACAGAAGGTAGAAGACTACAAGACAAACATCTCTGAAAGGTACAATGCGGTCGAGGAACGGACATCACACTGTTCCCAATGTAATTTGTGTGAACATGCATACCGCCTGTCAGTCTACATACATGTGTTTACTGTTAGTTTTCTGCGTGATATTTGTCAGTGTGAAAGCAGTGAAGCAGATGCGTGAGGAAAGGAAGCAGATGCTCCAGAAAATCAGTGACAATGACGAGCAGTGGGAAAGGGCCAAGGAGGAAGTGACCCTAGTTGTAGCGCAGCATAGTGCCACCCAGGCTAAACTGGAAGAGCAGGAACAGCTCACCTTCATGGAAGAACAAAAGGCCAGGGTCAGCAGAAACATATGTAAACGTTTCGTGTATACGCTGCATGAGAAACTCTTTGCATGGAAAATATGACAGGAAAATTTCTTTGTGTTATTTAAAACAACAGAAAGTCATTGAAAACCTGAGGAAAGATTTGACGAGTCAGGCTACCGCGCTAGAACAACTTAAGGTAAATCCAGTTAACTTTAGCCCTTAATGTCAAGATATCAGCTGTTACCATTTTTGTTCAAAAAAAAAAAAAAAAAGTTCACTCTCCTTTTGTCCCTGTGCATCTTTTGATATTTAAAATATTTTGTATTGTCGTGTTGTCATGTCAGACTCAGTGTCAAAACCTCAATGAAGAAATTTATCGACATCAAAAAAGCTCAGAGGAAACCAACCGAAAGCTTCAGAAGGAATATGAGGATGAATCCTCAACTCTGAAAACTCTGGAAACAAAACTCACGGTAGTCATGACATTTTCTAATGATAAATTGACACCATCATTTAACATATCAGCAAGTAATGACATATACTGCAATTTTAAAGAAAACTGCTGTTACTTATTCTTCACTTTTATAGAAAACGAAAGAATTAACAGAAAAACTGGAAAAGATACAGCGTGAACATAAGGAAACAACAGACAACCTCGAGAGTGAGAAAAAACTCAAATATGAACAGTTAAAAACTGTCAAGGTAAGAATGGAAAAGTTACAAAAAGCAGTTCTTCTAGACCTAAAAAAAAACAGGTTTGCTCTGTAAAGCTCATTGAGCACAAACCTACACACAGCTATTTATCATGTCATTTTTTAGTTGAACAAAATAATCTCTTGCTCTAAGCACTTTGAACACTATTCTATAGACTTTTTTTTTTTTTTCAACATTAATGCTATGCTGTGTTCACAGGATTTACACACTGCTACGACAAAGAGATATGACGACACTGTTGCCAGGATCAGTGAACTTACCAAGAAGTGTGAAGAATACCAAGATGCTTCTGATAAAATGGAAAAAACAGCTAAAACCATGTTTGAAGAAGTAGCTGAACTGGAGTAGGAGGCTTTGTTATTCACTAAAATATAATGAAAAAATTAAAAGAAGGCAAAAAAAAAAATTGCTAGACATCACTCACCCTTTTATTAAGTCAAAAGAACTAGTGAAATATTCCTTTACATATACACATTTTAAATAGCAACACAATATTTGTTTCACATTATAATCAGATCATTTTTTCGAAGAACATTAGGATTTATAACTTGTTTTGTTAATCTCCTTTCAGAAGTGTGTTTGGTGTGGTGGAATTCAAAAACAAATCAGCTGCTCTCATAATGAGCACCTTGCAGTCTGATATTAATAACAGCCTACGACGAACACAGCGATCCATGCAGGTGCACACTGCTCATGTTACAGCACGAAAAAAGGAAATGGAAGACACAAAGGTAACAAAATGACTTGTGTTGTTCAGTATAACTCCATAACTACCTGACTTTTCCTTCAAATACAGTGAAATCAGAAACAAGCTGTAGAAAAAAAAAAACATTGCATTGTTTATTTGTTTGTGGATTAGTGTCAGCACAATGCTCGTCACAATACTTCCCTTAAGATGCAGAGAAAAGAGCAGTGTGCAATTAAAATTACAAACCATGGTCAATCTTGTTTAAGTGCTTTTCCCACAAATGACAACTCAGTGTTGTTATAGTCTTTTGTCTGGACGAATTTGATGATGCGTGTCGTGCTGAGATGCTGAGCCTATTTTGTTACCTGTAGGCCACCATTTTCAATCCCAGTTTTAATGTAAGTATGTTTTTCACATTATCAAATAAGCATATACTTTAGGTTTCACTTCATATTCTATTAATGCCAGAAGAGTGCAGGGAAAAACTCTATGAATATGTGCACAAATGGCATGTGTTTGAACACCCCTTTGTAAGAGAAACCCCTATTTATTGTAAGGTTTTCATCTGCAGGATTATCAGCCCCAGCCAGAGCCTCTTTGCTGATGGGGGTTTCACATGGCTTATCTAATGTGAAATCGCCATGTGGTATATAGTTTCATTAAACGGTGATCAAGAATGCATTAGTTCAAAACAAGAAAAGGCAATGGAGCTTAAGCTGCCATGCATCCAAGTGCAACAACTTTAAAGAAGTTGTTGGCGTGAGACAATTTAAGAATTAGAAGTCTTCCTCATAGACACAACTCCCATTAGCCAGATAAAAGTTAGCCATGCAAAAAAGGGGTTTAGTCTTTTCACTTGACGAAATAAGATGATATAACAACAATACTCCTCACCAAATAAAAAGATCAGAGAGACTCTGAAGTTCTAAGGAAATTGGTCACTTTAATCATTGAGACCAATATAAAGCACACATAATGTCTACATTAGCATAACATAATAAGCAGTGTGTGCATTCAGAAATCATAGTGCATGAAGCAGAATGGTTAGGCACTTTCAGAGATGTGGTTTCCTATAAAGATGCTGACCACATGCAATACTCCCATAAGCTCCTGTATGTCGCAGATCCTTTTTTTTCCCCCTGTTGAATCTGATAGAGGTCAGGATTTTCAGTAGCCCAGTTAAGAGTGTGGTTACAATAAATTCAAAGAGCAGATGGTTATCTGTAAAACTAAAGCGTGGCTAGTTGAAGGTGAGGACTTGTTAGCCCAGTTGAATCTGATCCTCTTTTAATCCATAAGGAAAATATGGGAGTATTTTGGCTTTCAGACATGCACCTATTTTTGATTTGATCGGGGTTTGTCGTTTGCCGAGGACAAAGTAAACAATGCAAACTGCCGACGCTATCAGTTTCTTATGGGCAATGAAGTGTAATTTGTTCCATTTACACTTCACAACAGCATCAGATGGGCTTTGTCAGTGCTGCATGGAGTAATTAAACCTGAAATCAATAGCAGGCATTTGTCATGTTTACAGCCCCTCTTTCTGCTGGGTTAAACTCATCACTTTAGTGCTGTTCTGTTTTACTGCAGAGACACACTTCATTATGTCTGCAGGTAGACTTGAGATATTCACCAGCCACATATCCCATACTTGAGAAACAATGTTCAAATGCAAAGGAGACACGCAGAGAGACACATACTGACTGTGATTTATTTGCTTGATTTCACAGAAAAGTGTCCAACGACGTCTGCCTGATATTAATAATGCCTTAATTAATTAGCATCACAAATGTAAGATGCAGGTTTCCAATTGTATACACACATAAGCAATCAGAAAGTACAAGTTAGATATTGTCTTATTCCTTCACTGTTCTATTCTTATACAGTGTATGCAGTCAATAGTACATATATCTGTTTTGTTTGATCAGTGTTTTTTCTCTTCTGTTTGTTGTACTGTGTAAATTGTGAGAACATTGATCTGTGTAATCATTCATTCTGTATTTTACATGTACACTGGATTAGACTCTCAGCATTTATTGTTCTAGGTTGACTCTAATAGTGAGTCACTGATCTCTTAAAAGCATATTGGTGCAGTAGCCATTATGGTAACACAAACTTATCCATCTATAATGGATATTACTGCTTTGAAAATATAATAGTGACAGTAGTGTGATGACTTGAAGCCTGTCATCTTGAATACCCAGCTTTAAACTCCCTCCCTCTTATTCTGAAATTAAATAAGGTGTGAGCCATGCTACCAGAATGTGTAGTACACAGAACATAGTATCAATGTGTCATTTACCGACATTTGACATTTTAATGTATGTGTTCTCGTGTGTTTATAGGAAGCATTAAATAATGCACTAAAGGAGAACAAACAGCTGGCCTGCATCTACAAACACCTTAAGATCATTGTCATAGAGGCCAAACAAGACGCTGCATCTGCGTTGAGCAAGAAAAACTGCGCCCATGAGTCTTTTCATTATTACACACAGGTACAGTTTATATTATTATATATGACTATTTTCCTGTATTCTTTTTTCTTCAACTCTCTCACTCCTCTCTAAGTAGATTAAATGACATGGGATTTCTATTTAATTGTCATCATTTAGGTTTGTCTCTGTGCTATTCTTCTTGCACTTGATAACTATTTTCTGTATGTGCAGTCATTTTACGGAGATTTTAGTTTAGCAGCCAGTAAGGAGGTTACTGCAGCAGTCTAATAATGATAGTGGAGGAGTGTGATGGATGTGACATAATGTAATGATAGCTGTGTAGTTTTGCCACTAAGGGGAGTAAAGGGGTTGATGGTACATATTAATAATATAACTTGACAATGCTCTTGATTATTATTCCTTAGGGTGGTTAAAGGTGAAACATTTTACAGTTATTTGATATTTACCTTTCATTTCTGCAGCAGTTTGTTAAGGATTCAGAGCAAACAGGTTACAATCAGACAATGAATGTGCCTGCAGTGCTAAAATAGCACCAGAGGTTTTCTGACTAGTTGAAGAAGACAACTCAGCAGCATTTTAGTGTTTAATCTTTATAGTTTTTGACACTATTTAACTGGAATAGAATTGCACATGACAGCCATAACACCAGGAAGAAACCACACTGCTCCTGCAATGAAAAATACATATTATTTGTTCCAAAAATGACTAATACCTTTACTTGAGCAATTCCTCATCTAACTGCATGAATGTTATCAAGTGAAAAATGCATGCAAAAATAAAATCCTGTGGACAGGATTTTCCACGCTCATGATCAAAGCCTGATTTTCTTTTACTCTGGATTCAGCCTTCACCATTTTTTGTTTGTTTCAACTCTACACTTCTACAACAGCAGCCTTTCGGCTAGTGTTTTATGCCTAAATTTAGTTTTTATAACAAGCTTATAATCAGCAGTGTTTGTCAAATGTAGATGCAGGCCAATCACATTTAATCTGATTTGTACATGACTGTTGAAGTGATCTACTTCTCTGATTTACATTTCTAGTCCTCATCTTTGGAATATTTGGATTTTATGTCCCAGTTAGAGCATATATTACAAAATGTGACTGGCTTAAATTGATTTCTTTTTAACTGGAGGTAACAAGCTTACTGCATTTAATTCATGTGAGAGGTCAGAACAAAAGAGCAGAGATGCCTCCGTCATTTGTGTATTTGGAAAATTTATAATCTGGTTTATAATCAGAAAATACATACACTGAAAATAGTTTTGAATTGTACAACATTATTGTTATTATTATTATTATTACTGTTGTTATTGTTGTTATTATTATTATTATTATTATTATTATTAGCATCTACTCTATGGCCATCCATGGATTGAAACCACACCGTCCATCCCTCCACCTCCCACCATCAACTGAACCTTAGAATTTATGTATTTACTTACTTACTTATTTATTTATCCATAACATTTTATTCACCTACTTGCAATATTATGATAAATTTGCACTTTACAATGCGTGCGTGCGTGTGTGTGTGTGTGTGTGTGTGTGTGTGTGAGTGTTGATGTATATGGAACATTTCTTAGACTTTTCTGTTCTATTCTAAAAAAAAAAAAAAAAAAAGGAAGTGGATTCTGTCTGTGTGTCTTGGGCATCACACAAAATCTGGAAAGAGCTGACTGCTGCAGTTCAACATACTTTTGTATTTGTGGTCCAGGATGAGACTAGTGAAAACAGCAAGTTGATAGTACTTTTAGTAGTTTTGAAATATAATAGCCTTACAATAGCCTTGCCCAGAATCATGATTCAGACCACTAGTTCTATTCTATTCTATTCTAATATATTCTAATATATTCTATTCTATTCTATTCTATTCAATCAAATTAAAACCAAAGTATTGTACAGACCAAAGTACTGCAATGAACTGATGTACAGTATATTTATTAGCATAAATTTAATATAAATATCCAGCCTAGATGCCACCCAATAACTCATCAAACTTTTTAATAGTAGAATGTTGTAAACATCTTCATGCAAGTTTAAGTTGGCAGTTATAGTGCAGATGTCTCCATATGGTAACAAATGGCATATTTATTATTGACTTCACACTTGACCATTTTACTTGTCACTGGGAGTAGAATGTATCTTCATATTTTTTTTTGAGAAAGTGACCATGATTATGCATTAGAGTTTTTAATAGACAGCCGATTATAGTTGCGTTACAGAAGTTCCTGACCATGATCAGGTATGTAGGGCCTAACTTATCGATATACTACACGTTTGACCTATACAGAGACTGAAGTCAGGATGGCCTGGAGTCTGCTGCAGGAATAACTACTCATTTTTAAACAACTACACCAATTTAATGACTATGGAATGCTAATTTACTATGGCAACCATTTCATATGTTGTACCTTTAATATGTTTGTGTTGTATGAATTGACAGCTTCAGTGTTCTTATTAAACAGTTTGCACCAGTTTAAAATCACATTACACAGTTTTGTTAATTCTAATCAAAACAAATGCAAGTGGCTCATGTAAAATTAATATTAGCTATTATTGTTATCAGAGAAAAGAATGTATCATTATAACTATACATAAAAATTACATTTAAATATATAAACATATGTATGTAATATAGATCATCAAAAGCACTTACCAGTATGTGTCTCTTTACAAGTCCTCTTTATTCTACTGTACTACATGTAAGAATTACTTTGTTTATGGGGATGCTTTCAGCTCTTGGGTTTAACAGGGTACACCATAAAGAGCATTCTTGTTATTGTCTTTCCTTCAGGAGCTGATGACTGAGCTAATTCGCTTTAGTTTTCAATGCACTGGGGAACACATTGCCAAGCAATGATAAGCTTTGTAGGAAGAGTAGAGAGATGGAGGGGGAAGAAAAGCAATGGCATCTATCAGAATTTAAACCTCTTTGCTTGAAACTGTTTTCAAATAATAAAGCAAGCAGCATGTCTTTCCAAGAGACTAGGAATAATTTCTGGTTTCAGTGGGGGGTTCATGACTCTGTGTGTATGTGTAAAATATGTCTTGAGGGGATTGGTATAAAGTTAAACTGGGTGAAGTAGAAATATTTTACTCATCAGCTTTGCAGTCACAGAGTTTGCCTCGGCTAGAACAAAACTGCTGAAGCATTTAGAGAAAATTAACCCCCCATCCTGGCAGCCAGATGTGACTGGATTCTGATGAGTGCACACGAGTGGGCAGAGAAACCAAGAGACTGTGAAATTCCTGTCAGGCCCGTGTACTGCAGAATGGGCTATTGACTGCTTTCTCTATTCCCCTCCATCATTCTTCTTGAACACTGCCATTAATTTCCTCTCCTGCCTTACCAATTCCTTTTCTCTGCCTTCTCTCCCCCTAGCTCTCTTTGTTGCAGAAGAGGATGCACAAAGCTTTGGTGAAATACTTCGAACAACGCAGCCTCTACAGCCAGGCTGAACTGGATCGGTGCCAGGCTCTTTCTCAAGAGACAGACCAGAAAATAAAAACAGCCCAGGTATTTATACATATACATGTAAAACAGGGGTGGAAAACTGCACGAACCACAACTATTCATTTAAATGGTAAATCCTTTTATTCAACTTTTTATCCCAGTCTAGGTATTCCACCGGATGCTAGCGTATTCTTTTGCATACTACAGTAACTCCATGTTATGCTTGGCATTGTTTGAGCCTCATCCGGCTAGTCAGTTGCCTTGTGTCTTCTTTGCCAAGCAAGGGCAGCCAGGCAGTGCCAGAGTAAAACATCCACTAAAGCTTTGTGCCTTACTTCTACGGTGGAATTGAGGACGCCCCTCTTACATTACGCTCCATACATTCACTCATCAGATCACAGACTGATGTGATGGATGATGTGTCTGCTACAGGGCCTATGTAGTGACCCCATGTCTGAGACTAGCGCTGCCTCCCAAGATAACTCTATAGACAGTACACATGAGTTTGGTCACATTGCATTAATGTCGTGTGTCTTTTGTGTGATATATGTGTGTGGGGGACAGACTTTACAGATAACTCACAGTGAATTCATGTCGTCACATTGAACATGTCTGTTTTACAGCTTCTTCTTTGTAAATAGAATAACCTTCTGTCTATATTCCAGAAGAGTAGGAGCATATTCTGCAAGGTTGAGAAATAAGGATCTTCAATTAGAGGATAATCGGTCTCTAATCTGTGCTGTGATGTGAGATGAGGTCAAAGCGGACAGAGGGACAGTGATGAATCTTTATGAAATGTCCTGTCCAGCATTACAGCAGAGCCAGGTGGCATGTAACCGTACTATAGGCCACTTCAATCCTTTTAACTTCTCCTTTACCTTTATTGAAGGACAACTCAGACTCCTCTCTCACTAGGTTTGTCTGCTGGTTATTTTAGTCTGAAACTCATATTTAATTTTTTCCCCTTTTGGTTAATATGCTATCCACCAAAATTGTGATTCATCTGATTTTATCAGATACGCTAGAGGCAAAATATGCTAAGATTTGATTAGAGGTTATCCAGGGGAGTACCTAGTGAAAATACTATTAAGTGGTTTCCTTCTCAGTTCCTCCTCCTCCGACTGCTGACATGTTTTTTTGATGGGTCTAGTCCAGACATTACAGGGAGCAGCCGTGTCTCAGCGGCCCAGCCTCAAAAGGCCCCAGCAGATCACAGCTCAAGGCAGGGAGGAGTGGGGCACAGGGGGAGGAGCTATCAGAGAGCTGCAGAGTGTGAAGGACAAAAGAGCTGGTGTATTCAAGCGCACCGCACCGTCACCCGTCACAGCTCAGCACAGGGTCCATCAGAGCAGGCAGCACTCACTTTAAACAGTCGCCTCATGAACAGTCCAGCTCACAATCCTTCAAAAAGTACACATGTAGGAGAGCCGTCATGTTAAAAAAGTATTTTTTATCCATTATAATATCTGCATAAGAAAGGATTCATTTGAATATTAAGTCTTTGACTGTGATCACATACACACATTTATCTATACATCCCTGATCTCATAATAATTGTAACAGTAAGAATAAAGATGGTAAACATTTAAGTTGGCAAAAGAGAAAAAAAAAACACAAGATGCACACATTATCAATATCTTTTATTGGTTTGTAAAAAAAAAAAATAAAAAAACAGGTCAAGAAATCAATAGAACTGATACAAGTGGTAACTGGAGTTAAATCATGCTGAATCCTGATGAGGCCTATACTAATCCATCATGTCCACTTAACCCCACAAGCAGAACATAAGAGAGGTCAGGTTAGCACTTCCACTGCAAACGCTTGCTTGAATCAAAAGCCAAATGGCAGTTTGCTGAAAAGTAGCTTGAGGGAAAGG
>JAPSES010000030.1:5355488-5376370 GCA_029822895.1 Maxillicosta whitleyi | reverse complement strand
GGTGGGCTGGGAGTGGGAGTGGGGGGCTGGCGGGCTGTCATCCTGTTACACTCCTGCCAGAACTGGCAGTTCAGCTTTGTGTTCTGCAAGTTTACACTAGGGATGGCATAATTGACAATGGCTAACAGCGGAGAGCAGTGCACAGCCTTGTTGAATGGCCAGTAATGATTGGAGCGGACGCCCACTGCCCCATTCCCAGGGGACAGTAATCCAAGATCCTGTTTCTGATATAATTGTTAGTCAGAGAATTTCTGCATGGCTAGGCTGGTTCAGATTCCCAAGCTGGTTGACAGTGCCAGGCAGTTTAATAGAAAAACTGGATGCTGAGGTTTTTAAAACAGAGGAGCACTGAACCTGGACGTGGTTCACCAGGAGCCTCTTGTTCTCCTTCCTCACAAAATAAGAACAAGATGGTAACTTAAATCTCACAATCGTAGACCCACCACCAGCCTTGTGTGAGATGCACATACAGTGAGCATTTGGTATTAATTCAGTGTTGTTGCTTTTTTCCACAACAGCTTTGCTATTTTTAATTAGCTGCTTTTCATTTATTCTTTTTGTCCTTTTGTCAAACAGGAGGGGTTGTCAGAAGAAATTCACCTCATCTCCTATTTCTTGCAATCCCTGACAGATGACTCTACTTCCACTGATGATGCCAGGGTGAACAAACAAGCCAGTCCAGATGCTGCTGGATCAAATGAGTAGATGCCTTCAGTTCAAATCGCAGTGTAATTGGACATTCACCTGTACCAGACAACTTACTTACCCTAGCACGCTTCACTATTCCCCCTCTTTACTTGCAGCAAATCCATAACAATGAAACAGGTGACTTTCATGCTGCTGTCAGGACTGATCTAATTTTAGCTGGGTGAATGATTGCAATTGGCTTTGCCTCATCAGATAATTAATCTATGTCACCATTAATTGGAAAAGAGAATAATTACAGGCAGTGTTGACAGAAATTCTACGCTTCTCCAGATTCCAAGATCTAATTACAACTAGCGAAACCCTGTGTGACCTTAACTAGCACTTAGTACACCTTTGCCACCTTGACCATACCCATGTGTGAGACCACTGTCTCGTCAAAGACCCTGTTTTTATAATCAGACCCGCATTCCTTCCTCTTCTCACTCTCTGAGAGCTGTCTCCCTCAATCACTTTTCAATATTCAATCTTAATTTTGTGGAAGTTTAGCATTTTCAATGAGCTGGAGATGAATGATTAATGAATAAATTTAAATGCTTCATTTTGTCCATGGATCATTAGTTAAGTCCTTTGTGGGAAGGACCTGAGAAAGGAGTGAAAATTATTGAGACATTAGCCTGAAGCAATCCAGGGGTAAATAGTGTGCACAAAAGGATGTTGTGTGCGCACTATCCACTGGCTTTCTAAAGAACCCTGGGGAAACACTGTTTTCAATTTGGAATCTTAACTGAATCACATCTAGTACTAGTAGAAAATTGATTTTTGTTGCATCATGTTCCAACAATGTCACACTAATGATACACATCACTAATGTCAGCTGCATACAGACTTTAAAAGTTAAGTAAAAAATATTTCTGAGCAAATGGTATTCTTTAAAATAATATAAAGCTTATTCAATATTTTACTTTTTTCTTAAAAATATAAATGATAAACAATGAAAATCCTTTTAATAATCTTCACACTATTAATGGGATGTATTTAAGTGCTTTAAGGCTATTTTTTGTTTTATTTTTTATTTTTTTTTCAAATATGCTGATGCTCTTCTGTTTTTGTCTGGTTGATAGAGGTGCTGTTTTGTTGATACACAAGATGTCTCTCCAACTTGTGGGGACAGAAGGGGGCAGTGTGAACACAACAACTTTACACACATCAATTGACTGCAACCATTTCCAGTCTGGGGTTGTAATATGACTATAGCTGTTTATCTCAAATGAAAGATAATTTTCAGGAAACATGAATATTATTTATCATTCATTTTAGTGTCAGGAAAACATTTAAACATATAGTTTTGTCTGCAGACATGTTGATGTTTAGATGTTTAGATTTTGAAAGTTTTGTTTTGCAGCTTTGTATTGTACTGAATTCAGACAGTAATATTTTACAGACAAAAGCACTCACCCAACTGATGGCACTAACAGGGCACCTCATATTAACAACTCGCAAAGCCATCATACCAGTAGATTTCTAAAAGCACCTTGAAGAGAAAAATGTTCAGTCTATCTCATATTCCTTACTGACTATACGGTAATACCTCAAATGAAAGTGCCTCCCCAACACATTTATCTACTCTCCTAGCATCTAATCAATCCCCTAAATAAATGAAAGTGAGCCACAACTAGATGTCATCACATTTATCTGCAGGTGTGCCTTCAAGTGCACACACCTAAATACTACTTCTCTAAAGAGGGTGGACTGTAGAAATACTGATGGAGGTGCCTGACAGCACAGATGTATTTTGTTCCACGTTAGGTGCTTGTTTCGGTATGATGAGGATAGAATGTACAGCACAAGTCTCACTGTGGTGCTGTTGTACTGTGTGATATATCAAAGCTGGTTTAGAATACTTGGTAGCTTTGTATAAAGGCATATTTTGCAGGAGACATGTTGGAAAAATCTGATTTACAGGCAGCCTGATTCTCAATTTCAGCCTGGCGCCACCATGCAGACGATGGGCCTGTTTCATTTGGATGCACTTCAGTGATCACCTCTGATCAGTGACGTGAAGCCAAGTGAATCAGAGCAGCGTTCTGTTTTCTGAGGCTAACCGAAATTCTGTTTTTTGAGATTTTTTTTTTTGCAGCCGGGAAAATGGAAGTGCCCATTCAAACCACCCTGTCTTTGTTTGTTAGCAAAGTGGAGAGTTGAGCAATAGAGCTGATGGAGTCAAGGAAACTATGTGAGTTGAGAGAGGTGCTACTGTGTCTAAAATATCAATGAGGGGGATGCTGCCAAGTTTTGGAGCACACAAGAGAAAATAGGTCTTAAAACCCAGACTAAATGTGGAGGATTTAAACTGATTTATGAAACAACTCATAGGTTTCGTTTTTTTTCCTCAAGGTGATTGATTTTATTCTATTTGACATAATACCTGTAAACATTGTCTTCTGCTCAGTCATACAGTGAGGGTAGTGTCTAGCAGGTTCCTGGTCCTGTAAAGTTTTTGTAACTACAGAATCTGTCATTTAGTCACACTTGCTCATCTTAACAAAACAGTGGAACTGTGTGTTTGCCCAGGTAACTCCTTAAAGTGTAACACCACAGAAAACATGCCAAACATATTCATCACAACAACAATACATGTTCCTTGTGTTTCCACACTCATTTGATTTCAAAGATATTTATCTTAACAGGATAATAATTTGTGAAAGTCTCTGACATTTGTGGCTAGCTAGCATGATAATAAATCCATGGCTTGGAACATTTTTTAGTTAATTAGAGTCAATCAATCCAAACTTTGCTCACTTACCGGTGTGAAACCGGAGTATAATGAGCAGAAATCAGCATGGTGATTGGAAAACACAAATTACAGCTGTTAAAGAGAAACTCATCCACTTTTCTTCTGTTGATGCCAATGCCTGCTGCGAGGATTTAAAATTAGCATGGCATTCCTTTAATGGATGTTGGGGGAATGTGCTCCCCTATAATTAAAAAAACCTGGCAATATCCTTGTAGGCTAAAATAAGAGAGGTTAGTATGATTACATGACAACTCTTTAAAAGGACATATCAGCTCAAAAGTATAAACCAAAATAACTGCTTCTTGGTTTCCCTATTAAACATGTATGTTTTCCCTGTTAATCTGTATTATAACAGTTGAAGTGATGTTTCATAATGTTCTGTGACGGTGCCAGTGAGGTGGTCCGAACCTTCTCCTTAGTAAAACCATGACGTCTTAATGACCTTTCCTGATATAGAGGGGACATTCTTTGTGGTTAAAGTCTGTATATATATCTCTATGGCCAGGGCCATATTCATATTATTCCTGACATATTCCATGCGCCTTACATTCATAGTGTAATGATGTGAGTAATAACCTGGTGATGTTAACAGCACCATACAATAGGACCTTTATCTGATGTAGGTTAACACACAGTAGTAGGATCTGACCTGACTGCTAGTGGCCATGATGTATATGACCCGACCGCTGGATGTAATTTCCTCTCAAGAGCTCTTGGAAAGGGAGAGCTTATGTTGTTGAGCTCATGTCGTTGGGGCTGGTAACAGCAGCTTGCCATTGTATTAATTATTGTCAGGGAATCCAAGGGGTGTAGATAATACAGAATGCACTGGTTGGTCCCATTTGTTTCACTTGTCAGTGGAGTGAATAATTGGGAGTGCTGACCATATTAGACACAGAGAATTTCTAAAAGATACGACTCAAACAGTTGCAACACAAAAGTATGGCTTGGAAATTAAAAGCTTAATGTCTCAGAATTTTAAATCAGTATGGAATAATTTGCTGGCTTACCATTGCCAAAGGAATTTACTGAAGTTTAACTCAACAACAGTAATTCTGATTCAGAGTTGAACATACAGTTTTGGAACATTTTGTTAATCACATACCCCTTATTTGTTTCATTGACATTTTATTTCATCACTTATGAAATATTATATAGTATCGGTTCAATATATTTATTTTGTGAACATTAAACTTTGGACTTGCTGTGACTTATTTTCAAACCCTAACTTTATTCTTTAAGGTCTCAAGAACACTGATACAGTTTTTAGTAGAAGGGGGCTGCTAATACAATGGGGCTCATCTTGCAATTCTCTCAAGGAATAACTATCAGTCCTGCTACAGCAGCTTCAGCGTCCCTAGGTGACCGCGCCACTGAGCCTGTGCTCGCTCCATCGCACCCCACTCCACGCCTGCTGCCACCCTGAAGGTAGATGCATCACGCTGGGGAGACTGCGCAACAGCAGCCCCCTCTCCTTTCAGCCCTCAAACCTCCTCCATGGCACAGTGGCCTCCTGCGGCCCCTACACACACTCCGGGTCTCCACCATAGCCTCGGTCCCAATAGCCCGGACTCTCCCTCAGGTGAGTCTCCACACCACCCCCATGCCTCCTCCCACCTGAACTGCACAACTGGTATCCTTTTGTCATTTGAGAATGCCACACACACACACACACTGTACACACACACACACACACACGCTCCCGTACTCACTCTGGAGGGGACACCGCCTGTTCCTTTCTGCTCACCTCCCGGCTGCCGGCTGACTCTCTGAGCCGTGTCTGTGGTGGCTACGCCATGTGTGGGGATCTAGGGGTTTAAAACAGCAGGCCTCCCATACTCCCATAATAGCAAATATAAGTACCTCCAATTTATTACACAGTGGACATTTTATGAATCATCTTTGAGTAACTTCCATCTGATATGACAAGTACATACTAATCACTCCAAATATTAAATTACATGTGTATATATAAATATTTAACCACGTACACATCAATCAACACGTGTCATCATGTGTTCAAAGTTACAATTTCATCCCAGGGAATTGAAAGCTTCTGGTCCTCTCACTTTACATTTGACTCATTTAAATTACACGTGTGCTTCAAGTTGACTCATTTGTTCCCCCCATAAAGACGATACGCTCAGGAGACGATAAAACCATTGGAACAGACAATTGAAGTCAAAGTTACTAGAGGTCTGTAGCCGCAACTCCCTCTCTCAAAAGCCTCTGATCCTATGAAATACTGTTAAAATACTGATTCTAATCTGTAGTCGTCTCACATTAGAATATCACTTCAGTCAATTTTCTGTAACCTCTTCTAAGATCACAGAAAATGCAGGCAAAGAGACGTCGAATAAAAAAGAAAAGCTGCTTATGTTTGTACATTCAGTTAATAGAGGAGTCCTCAATTCAGATGTAACCACCACAAGTCTTATTATTAAGGATTTACAGTAACATGCAGTTTCAATTAATATTATCTTTGTAAAGAGGCTGCCTGCATTATTTTCTGTTTTCTCCCTTTTTAAAAAAAAAAAAAAAAAATGTAATCAGGGGGAAAAAAAAAACCTTTAAACTATAACAGTCAAACCAACACATAAATTACAACTTTCACTTTATAGGTTGCCATACCACACCACACTTAGTTAACAAAATATTTTACAAACAAGATGATATCACCCTCTCCATGATATTAATATGATATGTTCTCTGATCTGTAAACAGCTGGTTATCTTGCTTTTCCACGATAAGAGAAAGTGCTGAGGATTTACGCTTGGTGAGCACATTTGGGCTGAATCTTTCACACGTCACAAATTGCAGATGGGAAGCAGTGATCTTGAACAGCCGATCACATTTCCGTGACCATCTGACACCTTCCATTTAGGAAAATAATACTTTCTATCTTAGCATACCCCTCTGCAGCAGCCAGCAAAAGGAATTATGCCTGGTAGACTTTGCTATTCACAACTTTGGAGCTTCTCCTTTGTTTTGTTTCATTGCACTGATTAGATTAAATGTTCACTCTTTAATCAGTTATTCAAGGCCACAGTATGTCTCTGTGTTGTTTGGTTTTATTTGTTATGTCTTGTTATATGCACCAAAATGCAGTTTTGCAAACAATAAAAACGTGCTTTATAAAAGGCAGTTATGTAGTGTCTAACAGAGCACATATTGATTTTAAAAAAGACTAAATGTGAGCAATGCATTACATAGATAGTCAGTATTTAAGCTCATTATGAATATGTCTGTATGAGTACACTGTCTTTATCTCTGTATTTACGCCAACACTCTTCCCCTTACGTTTTAAGGCATCGCAGGAAAAAAAAAAAATTAAGATCCACAGAGGTAGATAAGGTATCTGTGTAATATGACAGATAAATATGAGTCGGGTTAACTGGTACAGAGAGTTGTAAATCACTGTAGTGTGATTCTTTGTCTCAAAGGGTTTAATTAGTCTAGAAATTCTTCTCTTATCTGATGACCCCCCTCCCTCTGCACACTGCAACAACTTACAACCATAAACGCCCTGCAATCTGAAGACCAGTGGCCTCAGGAGACTGAGTTGCTACAAAGAGCTGAAAGAGTTGGAAATGGTCATTTTATTGCGTTAGAATAGCTCGCTCGAGACTTGGGTAATGTAGTGCTAACTGAGTGCTGGTAAAGATAACAGTATGTGACTCTAAAGTGAAATACAGTGGACTACTGTAATGCTCTGCAGTGATGAGTCCTTTGAAAAGAGATAGTAAACAACCATACAGTCGACTTCTAACACCCCATGTATGTGTAAACCTATATATATATCTAAATGCAGGCAGTGTAATGTGCTTGTCAACTACTCAAACATCAAACAATGTTTGGTTCCATCTATTATTAATGCTATCTATGTGTGGCCTGTTATTGCTTGACGGTAGCATGGTGTTGCTCTATTTCATAGTACATGAACAAACCCATTTATCCCTATCTGTCATTTTGTAACTTGTGAGGTATCTGTCACTTCTGGTCCCATGGGATTCCTGTATGTAAGTTTTTTTTTTTTTTTTACTCTAATTGAGCTCTTTATTTAATTGACAGTTTATTCTGTCCTAATAAGTCATTTCTAACTGTTTTGATTGGATTGGTAAGGATGTTTTGTGCTTTGTTTGAGAGGATTTGTGTTACTAACCAACTTCAAATACACATAAAGTCAGTTAAGAACCCAAGTTAAAGTCACAGGTAGTGCATAGAGAGAGTTGATGGGTGTGTGTAAGCTGGAATTGAAGTCTGTAAAGTCATTATAAAAAGATATGACACTGATCAGACTCAAAATATAACATTAGAATGTGCAGCTTTGTTTTTATTGGTTAGGGTTAGGTTATACAATCACATTAAGATGCACAGTATACAAGTTGAGGTCTAATTGTCAGTGTTTTACTCATCTGTCCAGTGGTTGGCATGTGTATATAAGCCAGTCTCATACCTTCAGGAGGTTTGTGAAACTGATGTGAATGCATATGGCATCAGAACATCCAGCCAGGTCATTCACAAACTACTGTGCACTGCTGGATGTTGTATTAGGTTTCCACCCTTTGTGTTTCCAGGCCTGTAGATATGCCTCAAAGCGTGAAACAATGAAAAAGTAATGACTAGACAACATAATTGTACACAAATATGCTGCATGTCATCTTGGATTTTATTGTTCTTCATATTGTACAACTTTACATCACTTTATGCATATGTTAAGGTGGTGTGTGTCCTGCTGCTTTTCTCACACAAGGCAAAAAAAAAAAAAAGTATTTTATATGCATCAGTTTAACATTACAAACCAAATATGGACATGTTGGTGCATATGTATTTTTTTGTTGTTGCTTTTTCATCAAAGATGCAAAACTTGAGTTTGTGTAGAGCACCTTCTTTTGAAGGACTAGTAGGAGCAGAATGAGATGAGGGGTTATTTTGGCGATGGAGATTAAGGCAGGGGCTTTTTGTCATTTGTGCGAGACAAGCCATTCATCCATCCAGTTCACAGCCAAAAAAAGGCTGGTCCCAGAAATTAGCAGTTTCAGCTCAGCAGCAAAGTCGTCGGGCTGTGAAGGCAGAGAGAAATTGACTAATTAGCAATGCGCACTAAAACTTGACGGTTCTCTCTATAACAGCGAGGGAAAGACTCGGTTTTTCTCCCCCTTTCTCTTTTCTTTCTTCCATAGATGTTTGAAATCGCAGTCATTTACGCTCGACAGTTTTTACAATAGCCTTGAGCCATAATTTTGCGAGTCTCTCCAGCATCCATACCCCTGCATGGTCTCTCTCCACCGGCCATGCACGACCGTTTCTCTCCCCAACCGTGGATTTCCTATTACTCTCGTTACGACTCACTGAGCCCCAGGCCCAAGGATAATGATGTGTTGTTTCTTGGTAGCATAATTTGTCACACGTATATTTCTTCTTCTTCTTCTCTTGCAGAAAGCACAGCTCCCTCTCACACACTCACACACTTCTTGTTAATTCAGAAGAACAAATGATCAACGTCAACAAATAACGTGAAATAGTGACTTTATGAGTTGGAATCAATGGTTATTTTGAGACACCACCGACCATAGACTTTCAAGGAAAGGATATTTCTTAAAAGGAGAACAAAGGGATATCCAAGTCAGATTATTGGGAACCTGAAGCTTACTTTCTTTTTTTGTCAAGAGCTGAAGTCAGGTAAGTTTGGCTCCTTCTCAGGCAAAGCTGCTCTCATCATTTAGTTGTGACAGGCGCTTTTAGTGAATCTGGTGACAACGTTACAGCACGCGCGTGTCAAGTTTATCCACATTACGCACGCGAGAAATAGGTTTTTGTAGCGCAAGACAAACAATAGATATGCCGTTTGTATTGAACTTTACCGAAAGCTGCATTTCAATGAATCCGTTCGATACTCACGTCCGTTTAACTCAGGTTGGCTAAAAGCGAAACGCACCCGTGCCGCTGCTGACGGCTCCGAGACAAACTAATTGCTTTTGTATGACTCCGTAAATCTGTGCGATGTGTAATGTCCTCGTCGTGGGGGTGTGCAGCAACATAGTAGAAGGGGGTAAGTGTTAGCTGGATGCTGCATGTCATCCGCACGCCGTAGCGGTGGTCTCCTCTTTCCGTATCCGACAACTTCAGCCGCGTTGCCGGGGGAAAGCGCCGCAGCATCTCCGTATCCTCCGGTTTGTTTTGACAGCGCCCTTCAAACCTCAGCATCCATTTATTCATCTGGTTCTTCAGTGGAGAATGAACACGAGTGGCACGCTGTGGGAACTACTGCGTTTTTGTTTGTTGCTTTACGACCAGAGCTCAAAGTTGAAAGTGACTGAGTCCGTATTGGATGCAGATCGTCGCCGGCTGCTGTGGCATGATGGTTATTCTCCGATGGATGGACGGCCGATGTGTTCACTAACTTATTCAGGAAATCCTATTGTTTTGTAGTAGTTGACTCACAGTTGACTGATATCACCTAGGGTGTTTTGTGCAAATAACTGACCTGAGGTAAATGGCTTGCATGGTTTATTTGTTGCCTAGGTGGCGTTCACAGTCAGGAAGTCATGTCCAGATCGGGTGATAGAACATCCACCTTTGACCCAACACACAGTGACACCCTGCTGCATGGGCTCAACCTCTTATGGAGAAAACAGCTTTTCTGTGATGTGACTCTCACAGCCCAGGGACAGCAGTTCCACTGCCACAAAGCTGTGCTGGCATCCTGCTCCCAGTATTTCAGGTCTCTCTTTTCCTCCCATAATGTAATCAACAACGAAGGCAGCAAAGGAGACCAGGGGAGCAGTGGGACCCCCTCGTCCTCCCCAGATGACAAGCTGGTGACCCCCAGCGCCAGGCCTATTAATAACCTGGTACTCCAGGGCTGTTCCTCCATTGGACTACGATTAGTGCTGGAGTACCTGTACACTGCCAACGTGACTCTTTCTCTGGACACGGTGGAAGAGGTTCTTTCAGTCAGCAAGATTCTAAACATCCCCCAAATTACTAAGCTCAGTGTGCAGTTCCTTAATGATCAGATCTCTGTGCAGAACTACAAGCAGATCTGCAAGATTGCTGCCCTACATGGACTGGATGAGACCAAGAAGCTGGCCAACAAGTACCTGGTGGAGGATGTGCTTCTGCTGAACTTTGAGGAGATGTGTGCCATGCTAGATGCTCTGCCACCCCCAGTGGAGTCAGAGCTGGCTCTCTTCCAGATGTCAGTCCTCTGGCTGGAGCATGACCGCGAGACTCGCATGCACTATGCGCCGGACCTTATGAAGAGGCTGCGCTTCGCCCTTATACCTGCTCCAGAACTGGTGGAGAGGGTGCAGTCTGTTGACTTCATGAGGAGTGACCCTGTGTGCCAGAAACTACTCCTGGATGCTATGAACTACCACCTGATGCCCTTCAGGCAGCACTGCAGGCAGACCACAGCCAGCAGGTGAGAGAGGAGACAGACAAATGATTTAAAAACAGCAACATACAACAGTTTACACACACACACACACACACCATTGAGCTGTTATGAAGTGACTGAAAGGCGATTAAATGCCTCCTACTTGTTAAATTTCAACAAACTGCTGACTCAAGGATTGCCTGCTCATTCTAGGACTGGACACCTCACCCTCATGTCCATGTCATGTAGGTGACCAGTCAGAGGAGTGAGCTCTGAGGCCCAGTCAATGAACATTTCATCTGCTTCATATAGTCTATGCTTAACTATATCCATATTTAGCATACTACCTTTAGTTTTGCTGTCGACATTTTACTGTAGGAAAAAAAAAATCATTTTTTTATATCCTCACACATCTGTGTAATTGCTCTCTAATCAGTGTTGACAAGATGCGGCAAACTAGATAAAGGTTATGCATTTTGATTTGGGGCAACTCTCATGAATGCAATTTGAAATGGTGTAATTATATTGTTAACACAATTACATGGTAATTACATAACAGCTCTGCTATTAGTTCACGGATACTCTGGCTATTGATCTGACAAAACAAATTCAATACAGTTAGAGAAATTTTGTCTCATGTGACTGTAATTTTTTTAAATTTTTATTGCAGCTTTCATTTGTAATTAGAGGGATCATAGGTTGGTGTATGTTATTCAGTAGAGACACGTGTTTGTTATACTCTTACAAAGAAAGGCCAAGTTCCATGGCTTGTTTCCATGTTCATCCTGATCACCACTCTAAGGAGCCGGTGCGTAGGCAGGTGTTGTCAGTAAGTTGATTGATTGATGTTGTTGCTGTCAGGTTTTGTTTACAAAGCTGACTGTACTTAGACAGTCACGGATGAAAATATGGAAAAGTGGCGCAATCCCTCTTCAAATTGTTAATTTAAATCTACCAATCAAGGAAAAGTATAGCTGATGCATTACACAATCTCTGAACTTGAAAATCTAAATTCACACACACAATCTGAAAGCACATGTATCTATTTCTTCTGTAATCCAATAACATATCTATTTCCACATATGGACCTAAATGAGCAAAGAATAAGGAATCCTCATAATTAGTTTCACATGCCACTGTTTCTCTCCTCTCAATTAATCACCATTATCTATGTCCAGGGGCTCATTTGCATATGAATAACCCCAAAACACTTCCGAGTGGGCCAGCAGCAGAAAGAATATACCGAGACAATGGTGATGGTACCCAAGCATAACAAAGTAAAATATGAAAAAGGAAAAAAGGTGACCGTGTTTGAATATAAAGGCCAGTTACTCTTAATCTTCTCCTACATATTGTGATTAATTGGAAGATTTGTGTTAAAATCCATTAAGAGCCAGATAATAGTCATTAAAGTACAGTAAAGTGTGTGGCTTTGAGGTTATATATCATATACAAACAGCAGGAAATATGTCACCACTAGCTCAGGGATGTCACATGAATCATTGCAGCCAATGAAATAGAGACATTGTATAGACAGGTTTATGTACTCAATTGCGCTTTTAGCCTCCAGCATGGCACCCTGCAGGACTGTCCTCGCTTCACAGCTAATTGAAAGGATGTCTTTAGAGTACAATAACCATTCAATAACACATCAAAAGGATAAGTACACTGCTGCACGATTCTTTGCTAATTGTAATAACTGTAACTATATATTATCTGATTAGGTGTTTCAAGTTCAGTTGTTGCTCTCAGACAAAGGATGTTTATTTCTTGATTCAGTAACTGATTCATTCACTCATTCAGATAAAGTACTGACTGATAGTCAGTTAATAGGATGTGTAATAATACACTGATAAATATATACAAATGGCACGTTCCTTCTGTTTAACAAAGGGAAAATATGTTCAGGTTAAGGTTGGGCTTTTTTTTTTCTCTCTCTGTGGACTCGGACTATTTTACTTCATAGATTTATACTTGTTTAGTTGTGTGTTTTCTAACTCTTGTCCACACGCCTACACTTCTTTGACATTACAGAATCCGTTCCAATAAGAGAATGCTGTTACTGGTGGGTGGTTTGCCTCCTGGACCTGATCGTCTCCCCAGTAATTTGGTCCAGTACTATGACGACGAGAAAAAGACATGGAAGATCCTCACAAGTGAGTAGCAAGGGCTTTTTTTTTTTTTTTTTTTTAACCTGAGGCATCTTGTGTTAGTGGCTTTTATGATGAGAAATAGTTGTTCCTATGGATGACTTTAACACAGGTTAATTTCCACGGAAAATGAGGGAAGGAGTTCCCTAAATCCTTCAGGTAATAATGTATCACTATCACTTTTAATATAAGTTTTTAATCAGAGCGTGACTTCACAGCACTGTGGAGTTTCATGCCCGGCTTCCCTTGTTTTTGCTGAAATATGCTAGCAAGACGCATGATGAGATTTACTTGAATCTAATGATCTATTGTGGCAGAACTAAAACAATAATGAATGATGTCTTTTTATAAGTAGCTTTTAAATATAACTTAATTATTCACACGTACAATTAAAGGATCCTATACATATTAATGCACAGCATGGAGTTAACCTACAGACCTTTTAATGCTACTAATATGTGGTTTACGTAAGGTAACGATAATAATGAGGCCAATATGGTCAGAAGAATGTAGCTGCTACAGTGTTGACACAGACGTTCAAAAGCATATACATATAATTTTAATTAGCTGCACAAAGCTTTACAAAGAAAATAAAGATAGATGGAGATTTTTTTCTTTTGTTTAAGGATATAGTGTATGTTTTTCTTTTGTTTTGTTTTGTTTTTACTTCACATTGAAACTAATTACACAACAAAAAAAGTCTTTGTTGTGAAAAAAGGGATTGCCCATAAAAAAAAAAAAAACATCTGTAATATTTTTAAGGTAGCATCTGCAACATATGTACTCTTTTTCTCTCTGTCGTCCATGACCTTTTAAGGCTCACCAC
Source organism: Maxillicosta whitleyi (assembly GCA_029822895.1). Classification (NCBI taxonomy): domain Eukaryota; kingdom Metazoa; phylum Chordata; class Actinopteri; order Perciformes; family Neosebastidae; genus Maxillicosta; species Maxillicosta whitleyi. The sequence continues at coordinate 5,362,571 of JAPSES010000030.1, read as the reverse complement.
TATATTGTTGCCATGTTGCAAAGGTCAAACAAGAGCTAATGGGAAACCATATTTGTTCTTTGCATCATCATTGCTGGACGTATCGAGTTTTTGTCCTTTGTTTTGGTGCGAGCCATAGCTCAGCAGCGTCTCTTCATTTGTACATATTAACCATAGGTCTTTTCTCTGTCAACCTAACCCTGCACTCTTTTTACTCTCACTTCATGGCACAAGTTTTTTACCGGATCTTGTGTGATGTTTGTGTTCCTGCGTCCGAAAACCACCAGCGGTCTTGGACGTGGTTTCCCGATTCATAACATTTCTTGGCAGCCGTGTGGCATTTCAGCTCATGTTTGGCCAAATTTATCAGGAGGCATTCTACTAAAGGAGGCATGCGTTCACAACAGCCTGAAGCTCGCTGGTGTCTATATTGTTATTTTCTCATTAAACTCACACTCATGGGTATAAACTGCAACAAGCAAAAGGTCAATAGGGATTTCCATCACTCAAAACTAAAAAGTTAACACTCAAATGGTCCGTGGCCAAATGGAAGGACAAAACTGCAAAATCATCCCCTTAACACATCAGTGACCATCTGATGTAGCTTCCACACAATGGATGTGGAATAGAAGATTATTAACATTCAATCATAACTTTTCAATGAGGCGAAACCTGAGAGGGACAGGCTTTGATTAAGACATTCATCAACACAATTTGGGGAGAATCTGATCCCTCTCGTCAGATATCTACTGCTTGGTGATTCTAGTGTAAAGTTTGCCATCTAGTGTACCCACAGCAGCGTGGACGAACACAAGACAAAGGCAGACGCAGGCTCAGCCCACGGTGCAGGACTGTTCTCTGTCTCTGTGCTTATTTAAACCAACCTGATATTAAAATCTCACACTTGGAAAGGGGACCTCATCTACACAGTATGAGTTAGAACAAAGGAATTCAGCTCAGTGGGATGCAATTGTAATGGTGTTAAAGGCACGTCAGAGCTCAGCAGCAGTGGTGCATTAGCTGGAGGAATCATTCAACCGACCCCAACTGTGCCTCTATGCAGAGGTTTCTGACTCCCTCTAGTGAGCCCTAGAGCTCACTGTCGACTGGAGCGATGGCATCCATCTCAAAAAGGACGTGTTTGTCCTGCCCTCCTATGGGTGCTCCCATGGGATCAGTCGCAGGTGGGGGTAATAGGGAATTAACTGGTCAATTATTTCATACGCAAATATAATCACTGTGTTTTATCATTATTTTTATTTACAGAGTAGGGTAATGAGAGCAGCCTGTGTTGTTTTAGCCCCGTATCCAATGTTCACCTGTAGAAATATAGAAGAAATACCCCAAACCCCCCCCCCACAGTACTTTTCATTATGTAGCCTGTGACATACTGTAAAGCAATAATCTTCTTTTCACATGGGTACAAGATGATTTTTAGTATGAGTACAAGTCACTAGACATCATATAAAAAGCCACCCATCCATGTCCTATATACTGCTGACTGAATGATAATGTAAATAGCATGTAAGGGAATTTGGCAGTCATATGGCACTCGTCTTTGAGGTGCACTGGAGGCAGGCAACCTAATCCCCTCATTCAAGATAAAGCCGTGTTTAGCGTATGTAGTATTAGTTCCTATCTGAGACTCCCCTCCCATAGAGGACCGGCACATGTCAGCCAACCAGAGTGAGATTGCAGGGAGAGGCCAATTGGAAAGAAATGAGATTCAAGGCTGTCTAATTTTGCAGCAACTGTGATCCATCAGGCGGTGGGGAGGTGACAGTGGAAATGACTGATGGAGACAGACAGGTGGGTTTTAACATTTCACTGATTTGTGCTCAAAAAGCACCGGGCCTGAGATTTATTGAGTGAACACGATCATGTTCATTATGACTGTCACCTAAGACCATTTCTCTACATCTCAATGGGGTCACTTCAGCAAAAAAAAAAAAAAAAAAAAAAAATGAGGAAAGGAGCACAAAAATATACACAAGGGAAAAGCATCCACAAGGGGTCCTGCTGCAGCTGTGGGCTTGGAGCTGGTTTTACAGTTCTGTAGTTTGATATGACGAGCAGTATGACGCACAGAACCTAAACTGTAGCACTGAGAGTATTTCTTGACAGTATTTACAGACACAAAAGGTAGGTAGGTAGATTGACAGTATGTTATTGCAGTGACAAACCGTAGTCTGTTCTCTGTCTCAACTTTGATTTGTTCCAGTTTGAGAGTCAACAGGCTTGATTCCCCACAAGAAATCACTTCCTGTAGACGGATGATTGGAAAGCAAGAAAACAAAAGCAATAAAGGAGGGGAAAATAAATCACACTGTCTCACACTAAGGATTGTGAAATAGATGTCAGTGAAAAAAAAATACATTTATGAGGAGTTTTGTTCAACTTATAGACAGATATTCAGCTTGACAATAGCAAATAATAATAATAATAATAATAATCCCCCCCAGAATCACTCATCTACAGTGTTTTGTGTCCTTTCTAGTAATGCCTTACAACAGCGCCCATCACTGTGTGGTGGAGGTGGAGAACTTCCTTCTACTACTGGGTGGAGAGGACCAGTGGAACCCCAACGGTATGCTAACACCACACATTGAACATCTTGCTTCGCAGCGATTTCACACCACAGCGAGTTTGTCAGTGTTTACTTCATTTAGAGAGCACTCTGCGTGAGTTTACGTAAGTTCAAACCAAATCAGTGTAAATGTAACACTTTCCCAGAGCCAGATCAGTTCTGAGTGGACAAACAGCACTTGTCAAAAACTGGCACAAAAAAGCACAGAAATGTTTGTAGTGTAGAACTATTCGAATTGCTTTTTTTTTTTTTTTTTTTTTTATGTAAAATTGTGATAACAAGTAACCAGAGAAACAAAGACTGTAAATGATTAAAAAAAAAAAAAACCTTACCCTGATTATGAAAAACTCATTCTGCTCAAAAGTGATAATTATACAGTGCTGCGCATATCGAAATCTGTGGTAATCGTCGAGCTCTAAACGTAAAAGAATCAACATAGAGGCAAAGCACATGATTGTGTTGTTTTTTCAAGATATTAACCTCCAGAACTTTACGATTATGAAACTGCAGTGATCATGTATGAAAGTGAGCAGGAAGTGAGCAACATCCTTTTCATATTTATGCTGAAAAATAAGCAGGAGAAATATGTTTACACAGTATATGGTCTGTCAAACACATTTTAGTCTAGGGGCCACATTCTGTCCCCTCAAGTGGGTCAGACCAGTAAAATAATAGAATCAAACTTTAAATAATGACAACTCTACCTGGAAAAAAAAAGTGCAATTTTAACAATATTATGGCTCAACTTACCATTTATACACATGTGGATTATGGATCTGATCTACAAAAGCACAAAACATTTAGTCACAAAACAGACAGAATATTGTTAAAATTGCACTTTATTTTCTTTAGACATTTCAGGTTGTTCATATTTGTTCAGGTTATTCACACTTTATTTTTAAAGGATAGTTTGTTGATGTAAATATTTTCATAATTAATTTACTTTTTCACTAAAACAAAGAGAAAACAATTGAAGCTCATTATTTATTAGCATAATGTAATTTTTTTTTTTTCACATTAAACCACGAAAAAAAAAAGTGGAATCATTTATAGGTTATTATGATATGATTTTACTTCAGATCATATTGATTTGTATGTGGAATCTGAACTAAAACAGCCTTAATTGTTGTTATCTTGAGTGTAATTTGTGCACTTTGGCTGCATGTTTGACACCCCTGGTTGAGAGTCAGAAAACTGATTTATTTGACTTAAAGATATCGCTTTAAACTTCCGCTTAATGTTTTTTTTTTTTTAATATATAAATAAAGTTCCATGATATTTTGACGATTAAAAAGTTGTTTTTGCATCAACACTTGTTGATTAGAGACTATTTATACTGTTATCGTACTTTCTGTCAATAGTGAGGTGAGAAAAGTGGAAATAATATCAATATTGTTTAATACATTTACATTTCTTGACGGTAATTAAAATGTACTGAAATTATGCGGTAATTATGAAGTAAATCTGACAACATGTAGATGTAAATGAAATTGTGAAATGCACTGCTGCCCATAAATTTGACCTTTTCTCATGAAATAATTGTGGCAATGTGATTTATTCTTGATAGATAAAGTGTAACTAAGACGCAGTATGTAATCATTGCACCCGGTCAAAAGCGATTACTGATGTGTTTAAATAGGAATAAAAAGCAGAATGTGTCTGAAAATTATTATTCCAACTTAATGGACAACAGTGTATTTAGTGAACCTGTAAGTAGATTATTTTCAACTAATATTTAAGATTGAATGCACTTTTACTAAGAAGTAATTTAGTTGTTTTACACATGGCATAACCATAAAAGCATTAATATTTTGCATTATACCTAATCCATGTTAAATAAACATCAGCCACATTTTTACATCATAGTATCACCATTTGCATTTATGAGGTGTGTTCAGAAGATTTATGCTTTATACTTTATTATGTTATTACTGAGCCATACTGTGCAGTAGCATAACTGCGGAACCCCTTAAATCATTGATTTTCATTTCTATGTTGATTTCTGTTTTGCAGGAAAGCACAGCACTAATTTTGTGAGCCGCTATGATCCGAGGTTTAACAGCTGGATTCAACTGCCTCCAATGCAGGAGAGGTTAAAGCCATTTCAGTTTCTGTACACACAATTCAGTGTTTTGTGTTGCTTTGTTGTTGTTGTTGTTGTTGTTTTACACTAAATGCATCCTATACTTTTCCTGTTTTTACCCAACACAGAAATTATGCACAAGCCTTCATTTGAATCTTGTCATAGCCGATTTAATGATGTTGTCTGGTTGACACTTCCTTCTCAGGAGAGCCAGTTTCTTTGCCTGCCGCCTGGATAAGCACCTGTACGTGATTGGTGGTAGGAACGAGTCGGGCTACCTCTCTAGTGTCGAGTCCTACAACCTGGAGACTAACGAGTGGAACTATGTGTCGTCTCTGCCACAGCCCCTGGCTGCCCATGCAGGAGCAGTGCACAATGGAAAGATTTACATCTCAGGTCAGGAGAGTTTTTTGTTTTTTTGTAACAACTAACCCTCTTAGCCTACTACACAAAACTTCATCCATGGACTGCAGACAGTTTGTTTTTAAAAGGGCACTTGCTGATCACTTCTTAAATGTTTTAAATGGCTCTAAAAAGTGAATGTCTCAGCATGTAAAAATATTAATCATTCAATGACCTTTATTATATTTGCTTGACAATGTGTGGTTCCTTCAAATGGAATTGATCTTTGACTTGGGAAACTAACTGTCTACTTATAAGTACTCTACAAACTAAACAAAGTCTACAAATATACAACACAAGACACGGAATGAATAACAAAATATTAAGAGCTCCCTGCAAAAACTGCAAAGCCAACCCACAGATAATACAGACTTGATGATTCTATCCTTTGTTTTAGTGATAGTTGTATCATCACACCAGTGCAGACAGACAAACTGAAACCCTCCCCTTCCAGAAGCCACCTATCACTGAGTCAGCACTGAACATTATTATAATTTGACTATTGTGCAGTGTTATTATGCAAGACTCACATAGATACTAACCTTGAGAGGAACCTGCATTTGAATAGAGATGCTGAGAGATAAATATATTCATTTGGACTCATCTAGAACTGGAAAATAACCACAAGAAAGCAATACTCAGAGATGGAGTTTAGAAAATATCATTAGATTTCTCTGTAGTACATGATCAGTTAAACATAGAGGGAGGAATCCATAATTTGTCATCACTAGTTATGTTGAGTAGGGTGTGCGTTCATGAGAATATGAACCCTTCTAATTATACAATTCAGCACTAAATCAATACATTTAATTCTCTATCATTTTTCTAGACTTATGCAATGTGAAGCTAAATCAATTTACCTCTCTGTGGTCATCCCATAAATATCCCCTATATCATCTTTATATATAGACACTGTATATAAGACTGAAGTAAAAGCATAGATACATTATGTGTTTACCTTTTGCAGGAGGAGTGCACAATGGAGAGTATGTGTCCTGGCTCTACTGTTATGACCCTGTAATGGATGTCTGGGCCCGGAAACAGGATATGAACACAAAGCGCGCCATTCATGCCCTAGCTGGAATGAACGACCGCCTTTATGCTATTGGTGGAAATCATCTGAAAGGCAAGTACTTCAACATTTTCAGGAAATGTACAAAAGAACAAAAAAAACAGGTCAAGATCAATACTTTTTTTCACTGATGTGAAAGAGATACTGTCATTATGCCGCAGCGGCCACAACCTTCATTACACTGTGTGAACTGTAGTCCTACTTCTCTTTCATACTTCTGTAATTGATTGTAAGTTTATGAGAACATGGACAAATAACAGAATGACAAGCCCATGTTGTGAATGTGTGCTTGAATGTCTGCATTATGAATAGGCAAAATGATAAGCTGATGTTACACTGCTAACATTTTAGAATCAGATTATGAAAAGGGTTCAGACTGATGGAGACATTCAGATAAAGACTAGAAGAAATAAGACAAGGATCAGTCTAATCCACATGACACTTTTTCACTTACCAGTTTCCCTTTGTATGTGCCTGAAGACTGATTTATCTTCTAGCTAAGCAACTATACAGTTTACAATTTTACTCTGTCGTAGTGAAAAGATGAGAAAAACAGTGGCCCTGTGACGGACAATGAGAGAAGTTCAAAGACGGCAACCAAAGACACTGACTGCTGTTGTGTTTACTTAACTAACATGAATGCACCACAAAATTATATATTACTCAGTGGGACAGGTGAAATTCTTTTCCCCAGTGAGGACCTGATCCACACTCCTGTTTCTCCTCAGTTTAGAAACATTGTAGCGGTAAATTAGCTCAGTGTTTCCCAACCAGTGTGCCGTGGCACATTAGTGTGCCGTGAGAAGTCATCAGGTGTGCCGTGGAAAATAATCCAATTTCACCTGATTGGTTCTGTAAGCCGACAGTGTGATATAGATCCATTAACTGCACACACCAATGATCCAGTCTGAAACAACAGTCTGCTGCTTCTGTTTGATAATAAAAATAAAAGTGAACTGG
>JAPSES010000030.1:5332824-5347198 GCA_029822895.1 Maxillicosta whitleyi | reverse complement strand
TAAAGGATGAGAATTTTTACAAAACTGTACAAATAGTGGGACCCAACACAACTGAAGTAGAATAACCAATAGTACATATAGTGCAAATATATATATATTATATGTTACAGTCTGACATTCAACACAGACATATTAGGATCTGTCATTATTTATAGATTCATCTGTTGTTTTACTGGTTCAGCCACTTCAGCTCAAACTGAGTTGTATGTGGCACCTGAACTAAAATGAGTTTGACACCCCTGGTAGAGGCTTGTTTTTATGTTCAATTAATAATACATTTTGATGAAAAAGGCTCTTTTTCTTCCATTTTCTCTGTTTTGTTATAATAAGCTTTGAATTTAATCTCAGCTTTTCCAAAAATTTCAAATTCATACAGATACAGAACAAAAATGATCAGACCATCAAAAGTCATCAGAAACAATGATTATGCAATCAAGTACTAACTCCTGTGTGTGTCATGTGACTAAAACAGACAAAAGAAAACATGGAATGAATAAAAGCACTGTTTTTGTCAGTACAATGGTATATATATTAATGTAAGAACTGAATTTATTTTAGTTTTTATCAAGAAAACATGGAAAATGAATAGATATGAGCTCTGAAATTAAACTATTATGAACTGTTTTTGTTATTATTGTATTTGTTCTGAACAAATGTACTTTTAGTTGTGCCAGGACTTAAAATGAACAAGAAACTGAAGAAAACAAGTGTGGTCTAATATTTTTTTTTCCCTGTGACTGTGTTCATGGTTGTTATGAATGTGCCATGACAATATTTTATTTTGGTGATAATGTTAAGAGCAGGCAGGAACACAGCAATTTTTTCCCCAAAACTCTTTGTATAAAAGAGTTTGACACTTCTGGTAGAGGCTTGTTTTTATATGTTCAGTTAACAATATATTTCTGATGAAAAAGGCTGTTTTTTTTTCTATTTTGTTATAATTTTCAAATTTTCTGAGCTTTTCCACAGTAATACTTGATTTTCACTGAAAATGCAGAATACAGAGGATAATAATAATAATCATAATAATAATAATGACAAATGGTGTGTAAATCACTTATATATAGTCAGGCATTGATTTCATGGTCACCATAAGAATAGTTTTATGTGTTTAAGGGTGAATAAAACCTAAGGGCTGATGGCCTTTCATCCTTTTTTTTTTTTTTTTTTTGAGGAACCTGCTGTGTCTCACAGGTGTGTGGCAATAGTCCACCATCTAGTGGTAAATGTACCAGTCAGACCTCTTGAACACACACACACGCACACTTCAAGTGCAGGGCATGCAGACCTGTTGCGTTTATCTCCTCCAATGAACTCGTTTCGATGTCTTAATATGGTGCAAAACTTCCTCCACAGAAGAGTCCATGTTGTCCTCCAGCCCAGCACACTATCTCTTAAATAAGGCTCGAAGACACACAGCCATTTATACTGAACCATATAAGCTTAAGTGACTCATATCACCGCAGCTACTGAAGATGATTGGGAATGTTTCCACGCTTCGCTCCTGTCCCCATGCCTGTTTGTGTTCATCTGTGCTCCACTCCTCTGGCTCCCATCCACCCCACAGTATTTATAGCCATGCAGCGGTAATCATCACTCAAGGAATCCTCGCGAAATCAGCCTCAAATCACTAAACTTGGACTGAGGAGCTGAATTTAGGATCCACCTGATCGGGGCTCTTTCTCTCGGACAATGAAGAAGAGCGTGACACCTGAAGGTAAACCTGTTAAATTCATTAATCCTGTCATTAGTTAATTGATGCGCTGTTTCCTTTGGCGCGCGTAATAGTCGCGTCCTCCACATAAGATTTTTTTTGCAGCTTTTTCACCTCTCTCATCTATTTATGGCTCGTGGTTTTTTTTTCCTCTCCTCGTCACTTGCTAGCACGTCTAACAGAGAACTCCTGAAGAATAAAAGGAACGGCGTCCTAATGATCAATACCTGTTAAGAGGCTGGTTAATATATTTCTGAATCGATTGCCGACCTGCAGCTGATGCGCGCACAGTTCGAACACGGAGGGGCCGCCTGTTGTTTCCGTGGGTTCCACACAGGCTGAACAGCCCAGGGGGGCTTAGAGAGAAATCTAAACCCGAGCAGGATTTCCACACAAGTGTTCTGAACTTTAATGATCAGTACAGATAAAGTGGATAATTGTTGTCTGTGAGCAGTAGGATGTGGATGTTCAAGACATTCCTGATTCACCTCATTTGTGTTTGTGTTAGTAACCAGATGTCAGAGATCCAGCCTGCAGGTAAGACCCCCCCCCCTTTTTTTTTTTTTTTTTTTAAAGGTGTTTATTGATACAGCTGCTCTGGTGTTTAATTCCTCTGTAGTTCTTGGGTGGGTAGTTCAAAGTAAAGCATGCAGACAGGTTACAAATCAATAGGAAAAAAAAAAAAGAAAGAATGGGAGTGGTTTCCTCCAGGGGTCATTGCATGGTGATTATTTCAACAGATCCAAACCCACCTATTGGAGATTTTGGACGGATGAGTCAGAGGAAAGATGTCCATCCCTCGTCATTAACCCTCCAAAGACCTAAACATCCACCTTGGACTAAAAGCATCTACTGATCTGATATGTTTAATAACTTCTGATCCTCTAATCCTATCAAAACAGATAAAAAACTGAGGTAAAATACAGTTTGCCATCTTTTCATGGTCTTCAAATACAACCTATTTGGATGTTTAGAGGCTCTGTAGTGAACGTAGAAACACCATCATATCCCGAAACATCGATTCATCATTAAAACATGTATTTTGATAAATGTCAGTGGATGGAGATGCTACTTTTGATCTTCATATTTCAGAACAAGTCTATTTTTCTTCAGTTTTCTGTGTTTTTATGTTAATAACCTGAAGAACATCTACATGATCAGTAGATTAATACAGGAAAAAATACCTAAAAAAGGGCAAAATTCAATAACTGGTAATAAATCACATAGAAAATGAAACAAACAAACAAAAAATAACCACAGAATTAATTACACATAGGGCTTTGAGGGTTAAACTGGCTCTGAAACCGGTCCACGTGGTCCCACAGTTTACTAATTCACCCTATTATGTTTCATCCTTTCATTTGCCACTCGGTTGCATCTTTGAACTTGGCATGGCTGTGCTAAAATCCAAAACAGCCCACCCATAAAAGGCATAAAGCTGCCATGTAGCCACCCGTGTAAATGTGCGCGCTGACCTTGTAGCCTCTCACAGCTTTCAGACGAGCGCTGTTCTGTAGTGTAGGGCAGAGCTCAACTCAGAATGTGTCCAGTTCATGTCTGAGAAGCTCTGCTGCTGATGAGTGACTCACTGTGCCTTTGCTTCTGCTCTCCCACACTCAGTCATCTTCCCTTCAGCTCTGGCTCAGTGGAAACAGCCTTGTTTCGTCTGTCTCTGACTGAGTCGCCTCAAACTTGCTTTTTTTCCCCCACCTTGCCACCTCCTGTCCCCCATATCTCTCTCTGTCTCATGTAAACACACACACATTTGTACAACAGTGCATAACTGGGTAACAAAAGCAACAAAGTACTGGTTTAATCGGTCCTTTCTATTGGACTAATGGCTGGAGAAAGCAAAAATATTGGTGATGGTTTTTGATATATATATGTATAAAAAAAGGTCCTAGCTCTTTAAATGTCCCCCCATTTACTTCACTAGTTCTACTTTCTGTACAAAGTCTTATACCGCCCACTGGTACTATTACTGTTCTATTTCTGCATGGCTGATCATTGAAATCTTTTGTTCATCCTAACATATGCACTGGTTGTATTGAAGACCCTACTGCAGTGTAACAGTTTAGAAAAAGAGCAGACAAATTGCAGCTTTTAATGTGAATTTAAAGTAGTTTTCAGTGGGAAAGGAGTGTTTCTGTTCTGCAAACAATCATCTGGTGCACCATTATGTCTCCTCCAAGCTGCAAATGTTGATTTACACAGATATTAGTCCAAAAGGGAGACATTTACAAAAAACAGTTACTGTATTCTATCAAAAGAAAGCAGTGGTCTTCTGAAACAACCTCTTTTTCAACTCTTTTTTTTTTCTTTTTCTGTTCCATTTTTAGCATTATGGTGAAACTGCCGGTTGTCAGCCTTCGTAGAGATGCTCACCAATTCAGACCAATCCCTCTCCCGTTCCCTCACACCCAACCTTCACTCTCCGTCTGGATACAGTCCAGGTATAGCGACACGTGGCCAATCCTCCCTCTCCCTTCCCGAGCCCGAAGCCTGGAGGAAATCCAGCCTCACCGCCCGTCATGGTCTGGCACAAGGGGCTCGCTCCTCCTCCCTGCAGGTTCCTCATGCAGGCCCAGAGTGCCTGGGGCTGCCCCCTCGAGCAGCGAGCTTTGATGTGCCTTGCGCCGGGGATGAGGGCTCCGACCAGGGTTCAGGGTCTCTGAGCCCCCATGGTATGCATCGGCGGCGTGGAGGGCTTGTGGAGCAGAAGGACATCATCATGGCTCACCAGGCTCACAAAATTCAGAGCACGCCACAGGCCCGCAGGAAGGAGTGGGAGTAAGTATAAAGGAGATTCAGAGGTGAAGAGTTCCTTTTAAATTGAATGTGTAAAGATGATAAATCTCCACGGAGGAGGACCAAAATCCTGATGGAAAACAGTTCACATTGGGTAGAACTGAACTTCGAAGTGTCAGTTCATTGAACCTCACCGCTGAAAAGACACAGAACTTTAGTTTTAAATACTAGTTAAGGTCACGGTGCTTTCAAAGACATGAAATGAGCCAGGAGAAAGGATTTAAAATATGCCATTTGTAGAATTCTAATTAGTGTCTGAATATTTCGGTCAATAAACCGTTTGCACCTGTCACATCAGAGGTGTCGCCGTTATACTCCTTCACCTCATCTCTTTCTGCCTTTTCATTTTTATAGTCACAGGAATCAAATACATGATTTAATGTAAAAGGACCACCTCTCCTGATTTTAGCTTGTTTTTGTTATACTGCCTGGATCTGTAATTGAGCATCAAACTCTTACTAATGTCAGAGTAAATAATTATTACAAGACAAAACGTTGATGTAGTGATCATGAAATGGCAAAGATTCAGGCCATCATCAGGTTTTAATCGTTTGATGTTTTATCTGAGTGACTAAAGCTGCTATTCTCACGTTGACGTCTGAGTATTCAGATATTTGCTATTGGATTATCATAAAAATGTGCTAAGCAGGGTGCCCTTCTAAATAACAAGGCTTATAGTCTTTGGTACCCTCCACTGGACTGAAATGTCCGAGTAGTATTGAAAATGCATGGGTCCAAGTGACTGACCATTTCTGTGTAAAGTATAACCAATATTATTGTTTTGTTGCTTAGATACAAAGTGCTTATTTCAAAGGGTGCTCATAGTAATACATATGCAGATGCTTTTGTTACCAGCATTGCTACAGTTCCAAGAATGAATCACCAAAGACGTTCCCACTGAAATCCATGGGAACAGCAGTGGGATGGAAATCGGTGATTTTTCTAAACACCCGGTGTGGGTAACAGTCGCCTATGGTTTACCGTAATCAGATGCTGGGTGGTGTTATTAACAGTGAAGCTGAGGGTGCTTGTTTGGGAACCTTTGAACTTTGAACCGCATTGCTCTGATTATCTGCTTACTGCCACTTGAATGTGGAGTGGTACTCTATGAGCATCACCTCCAAGCCCCCAACAGGCCCCCCTCCTCCTCTTCCTCCCATAAACCCCTGCTTTTCCTTTACTCTGTTGAGCCTCCCCCACCCACTCCACATCCACTTTACTGATGTAATGTCATCCTCGCTTCATCATTCTCCATCTTTTTCCTCTTTTTTTTTTTTATCATGTGTACCACTGTATGTATTTACATCACTGGTCAAAGCAGTGCATATTTTATTTTATTTATTTATTTTATTTATTTTTTGTTGATAGCACGAGCAATTATAGTACATTAAAAATATTAAAAGATGCTCTAAGACAGAGTACCAAATGGTTTAAGAGGACTACATGCATTGTGGTTATTTGTCCATTAGGGGATGCTAGGGAATCAAAGTAGAAGATCAGTAGAGGAAGCAGCAAATGATGTTTAGCAGTACAGTTGGATGTAGATGCTAATTGACTGTAACTGACATATTTTGGCAATTAATTAATGCATGATGGGACATTTCTGCACAAAAGGAGCATATGAGTATTTTATCCTCAAAACTTTCCTTTGAGGTCTTTGCGGAACCTTGACTATAGGTTCATTGATGTATATGCAGACTTATAGTATTTCAGTTATGTGCAGGTTTCTTAGGGTTCTCTGAAAGCTCTAAGTGTAATGTAAATATGTTTGGAGATTGTAAAATAGTGTCTTATCACACCGCCGTGCATTGATAGAAGCAGCAGTTTATTGGTCAAATTAAACTGACATAACTCAGTACAAGAAGATGTCTGTTGCTAGGGAACAGAGAGAAAAATAAAATGCTAAAACCACTCTAGTCAATGCTGGGTGAAAGCCTGTCTGCAATTATATAAATGCTCTTCAGAGTTCTGCCACAAAGTACGCCCATTAACGTTTTAACTCACAGTATATGTCACCTACAGCCCCGCTTCATCTGTCTTCATCTTCTTTTGACTTTCAGAATATGTACTTCCCTGTACTGTGCAGCATCTATGGCATTTACATCACCTCTGGTTTGTCAAAGTTGTTTTCCTGTTAGACATCTAAAGCACCTCTTAATCAGCTAAACATGCCCTTTCCTGCTGCCTTAATCTCTATCAAAGTTTGGTTAGTCTTTCTACTTTTGCTATTACAGTTTATGCAGCTATTTTAAAGGCCTTTGAGTAGGATGCGAGGGAAAGCAGAACAAAAGCCAAATGCCCTTAAAGCTGATTGCATCTGGTCACCGGGACAGAGTGGATTATCAGCACAGTGCTGTAACGCGTTGGATCGCTGCTTCTTAAGGATGTCCAGTGACGAACGGGTGGAGGGTGGGGTGTTGTTTCACAGGACGGGGGGTATTTGTAAGGAGAAACAGATTTCTGTAGGAAGAGGTTGCTCTATTGTGCAACATGGCTTTTGTTGGCAGAATGAAAAGAACGGAGCAGGAATTCAAGAGAGCTATGTCGCTATGGAAACAACAGCAAAGAGAGCTGGAGACAGAGAGGGAGAGAGAGATATGCTGTTTACAGAGATGGACAAATATTTTTGTTGGGCTACATAGATGATGTTTTTAATGAGCGCTCGTGTTGGGCATTTGAACAGAAATGACCAATATTTAGAGACAAACTAATTGGTATGTAGAAATACTTGCAGTAGCATTGTTTTCACACAGATAAAATGAAATGACATGCTAAATACATGTTATTTTCACATTCTGCATTTGATAGGTCAGTGTAGCTTCTTGTTGCTCTCTTGCTTTGCATGAACTGACACACCCGCCTGCTTCATGCAGATTAGGAAGCGAAGGTAACAGACTCATGGCTGAGTTTTGGAGCTTAGTTAAAGACTTATTCATAGATCCTGTTAAATCTATTTTTTTTCTCCCCCAGATCTCGACATGTTTGCCAAGCATAAATTTGTCACTCTCTTGGCTGCTTTCAAAATCCTTCCCCCCCACACACACATCTGAGCCCTCACTCTCTGCCCGTCTTCTTACGCTGATACCTGGATTGTGCTGCACAGTTGAGTCCGTCACTCAGCAGCTCATGGTGATGTTTGTGTCAGGATCGATGACATAAACTACATGATATATCTAAAGTGGACGGATGCTGCGAGCAAGTTGGATTCTAATTGCATTTACTTAACATTTCGAACCGCACTTCCAGGCATGAAACCAGCCATGGCTGAATAATATCATGTCTGTGGGGGCTGGAATGGTCATCTTTAGGAAACAGTGGGGAAGGGAGGAGAGCAGCAGATGGGGCGAGAGAGCCCAGTTGCCTAATGAGGTCTCACTTGTGGCACTGAGTGTGAAAAAGACCCTGCTTTCTTCTCTTCTCCCTCAAAAAGGGAGCAGCCCTAAGATCTATTTCATGCTCTATTTTTACTCCTGACTTTTACTCCAATATTAGCACAATGGCCTAGTTTTAAATGTTTTAATAGTGCAAGTCTGTCTTCATTAATGAAAATATGACAATGCTGTCTGACTATCAAATGGTGAACGTTTTTTAAAGTACACTCACAATATTCACATGGGACAAAAGAGTCATTTTCTATAAATTACCTGTTGGGGTTCAAGTGGGGTGCATGTTTGTCCACTTGTTGCCTTTTTCTGTGCATTGTCTCTTGTTATTGTATTGGTGTTTTTTCACGCCTTTCTTTTTCTGACTGAGCTTTTGCCACAGCACCCACAAACATCTTTACATAATTGGTTTTAAACCACATACCCACACACCCACACAGCCTCAAATGTATATAGGCTGTTTTGTTTTTATTGGTATTATTTATTAATTTTTTTTTTTTTTTTTTAAGAAAACGTTGTTTTTTGTTTTGTTTTTTTTTTTTGCTCTCCCCTTCAGCAAACTCTAATTGCTATGGTAACAAAATGTATGTCCCTCCTCTCTTCCACTTTTCATTCAGATGAATTTGGAAATCGCCATCATGGATCACTGTGGGAGGGGGTGGCTGGTGCTTATGCGCTCCTGGCTCCCTGATAATTTCCCTGCAAGTGTTAACATAAGATACATCCTGCGACTCTATTGCTACATTTCCGACTGAGCAGATCATGACTTCATGCATTTTTATACATTCTTTGATCGGCGCTTCCTTTAAAACGAGATCTTCCTTTTGGGCTAGTTCACCAGGTGGAGAAGATGCGTAAAGTTTGCGAAGACTTCTCTCGGATCTGTCTGTTTGATAAACATAGAGTTGATCCCACAGCGACCGGTTTGTCGAATCTAATCGAGCTTGGATGGTGATAGAAAACTGCAAGGTAACTCAGTGGATCTTTTCCCCCCTCTCTCTTCGTTGCCAGTGTGTAGAGACGCGCACACATTAAAAGTTGTTCAGAGCTGATTCTAACCCGCTGTTAAACAGATGGGATAACAGAGATGCCGAGCGCTTGTGTGTGTACCTCAGTCACCACCGAGTGAATGGATGTCGATGACTTTTTTTTTTGAGCGAAGTGAATATTACAAGCATGTGTCTTGAAGAAATGGAGATATAAGAATCAACTTTTTGGGGGAGGGAATCTTGGTTCTTCAGTGGATCGAAGGTGGATCGGTCGACCCACTTCACTTTTTTTTTTTTTTTTTTTTTTTAAATCTCTACTCGAAGTCACCCTTAGTAAAGCACTCTAAAGCCGGCAGTGTCTTGATCTCTTTGTAGAATGGCTCGGTTTGGAGACGAACCCGCTCCCAGCGCGGTGGACACCGGGGATGGGGATGCGGAGCGCGGCGCGGACGGTCAGGACGCAGCGGCGGCGGGACTTACCGCCTCCATGAAACAAGCCAAGGCTCAGCGGGCCCGGACCATGGCTCTGTACAACCCTGTCCCCCACCGGCAGAACTGCCTCACCGTCAACAGGTCGCTCTTTATATTCGCAGAGGACAACATCATCAGGAAATACGCGAGGAAAATCATTGAATGGCCATATCCTTCTATGTAAATATAAGTCACATATAAAGTTGTGGCTTTATTGCGTTTCTGTCTGTGGTGAATTCAGCACCATGGACAGCGCAAGCCCCAGTCACACTCCTGTTTAGTTCTGTTTTTAGTGCAACCCAAAGAGTAATGTCTTTGTTGGGAATGTGTTTGCATGACTTCTTAAAAATAATTCCAACTTATCCCCCCCCCCAAATGGCCACTCCAATACAGTCTCTTAACTATCTGTAATCATTTGCTTGAACCTGTCCTGTTGTCTGTGTGCATAGCTGAGATTTAACCTCCTGATGGTTCTCTGTAAACTGCCCTGCCTTTTCCCCCTTTGTGGACTTGATGTAGTTTGGAGCTGCATGTGCCTCAGTGCTGGCAATAGACAGAAAGTTAGCATGTGGTGATCATTAGAAGCAGCTCTGCTCACTGTGGGGGTGGCATGTAGGCACATCTCTGCTGCCTTAGTGCTCATTGGAATATGAACCTGGCCATGTGTAGGTGTCAGTTCAAATCCACTAGGCAGCATTTCTTCGTTTCCTGCTGTAGCTTTGGCCGACTGTTTCTTTTCCCTGAACTTCAGTCAGATCTAGATTAATTACTCAACTTATTTTTCTCATAGCCATAGAAAAATCACTAATTCATGTGCATGTTTTCCTAATTACACACCAGTCATAAGTATATTCAATAGGGCTGCTTGTTTCTTTAATTTTTATTCACCTTTAATGAATGATTTCTTTTAATGCAATGTAGATATATAGAGGTTTTGACAGCATAATCAGTTCAACAGCATCATTCAGTTGCTGATCTACACACTGCTCCTCCTGTCTTACACCCCCATCTATGCAGTGTGCCAGTCTCCCACTGTTATCTAACCACAGGCTCTGTGGGTGTGTGGGAGTGGGGCTAGTGGTCAAGACTAGCTGGCCACTGGCAGCACAGTAATGTGACTGCTGGTATCACAGAGGCAGAGGCATGTGGGAGAGAGCTGGCCAGTAGTACTGTGGTGGATCGTGGGCTGTAAAAGCAGCACATGTCAGAGTATTGACTGGGTGAGACCCAGATTTTTGCACATAGCAGCCAAGTTCTAATATTGCAAGTGCAAAACAGATTCATAGGGAATTATAGGAAGCGATAACAGTGGTATTGCTACTGTATGTTTTGCTCAAATGCGCTGTTGTTTTTGTACAGGATGTTTTGGATCGACAACTCTGGAATAAGCTACAGTTCCTTTAAGAACCTTATCAGCATTCATGCATTTGTGCAACACTGACAAGTTATATACACTTGAAATTACTGCTGATAATTTAAAACTCATGCTGTAGATATTCATATGTTTAATGTGTTTTTTCTACCTTGCAGACAGCCATTTATTTCCACTCTACTGCATAGGCCGTGAAAACCAATTATGACTCCTAAAAGTTATGTAATCCATCACATATCGCACTCATTACTGTCAGAATTACAATAAAATATAGCTCCAAAAAAATAAATGTAATGTCAGCCGTGTTAAGATAGGTAATATTTGTTAGCTGGTTCCAGACATAGAGTATATTTCCAATTCATGACTTCATTAACTATGTTAGACACTATGTTTATTGATTGAAGTGAAAAAAACGTAAAGCAGAACAATTAGAAAAATCAAAGATCAGATACAGAAGATACAGAAATGTAAAACTCAACACTGCGTGGCCTAAAACAGTTAACAGCAAAGTGCATGTGATGTGTGGGCTCAAACATGCAGAATCACTGCTGTGTGGTAACAGGTAAAATGTAGTAATGGAGTGGGGGAGATTGATTAAGTATTTCCCACTTGAGCTATTTTCAACTGCAACAATGTGGACTTGTCAATGTGAGTCAGTGTGGGTCCCAGAGGCCCCCATCTCAGCACTCCTCTGTGAGTCAGTGACCCCATTTCACTCAAGGCAGGAAAATTAATAACAGGGAGCAGCTGCCTCATGGGAACTCCGATGGGCCTCAAAGTCACAAGCACACACAAGTGCTAAGGCACATGTAGTCACACGCAGTGCAAGTTGGTTCACACATATGAACTCCCTTAAGGGTTAATGCATTTCCATACAGACAGATGTGTCGGCTCTGTGGAAGGATGTTACATAATTCCTCATACAAATTGAGAGCGATATTGTGAAGTTAAAACCTCAGAGGACATTGAAATACATGTCTGGAATTTCGAGTTGTATAAGAATGAGAAACTGCTCTTAAATCCAAATGGACACATGAGTTTGACAAAGGTTTTGTTGCTGTTTTGTGTTTATTTTTAGCCTTTTTTTAAAATTTTTTTTTACTTTCAACACATTTATTTACACATTTACACATTGAACACAAGTGTCAAAAATGAGATTAGACGTGCAACACGTGGCATTATTTCTATGCACCATATATATGCACCATATATACAGGATTATATGCATGTTCTATGATCAGTACTGGCTAGTTTTCCTTATAAATATGCTATCCAACTTAGACATACAGTAACATTATAATGTCTTATCACTTCCTGCACTTTCAGATGTAATCAGTGAACACAGTTGCTATGTTTGCTGTAGTTTGTGCAGTTACACCATTCAGGTGAAGGTGACTTCACAGTGCTCTCTTTCCCTCCCTTACCTGCTCTCTTTCTCTTCATGAAAAGCACTTTTAAAAGCAGGTTGCCATGGATACTGAAATCTCTCTAACAGATTGCTTCCAGTACTGGAGAATATGACCCATGCTATAATTCATCTGTCATTTAATCATCAACCATCCATTTAACAGCACCTACTTCTTTCAATTGCAAAAAAAACGCTCAGTAATAGTCATTATTACTTTGCATTGAACATTATATATAGTTATAGTTAGATATAGTGTGTGGATGGCTCTACTCAGAACATCATAATTTAATAATTGTTGGATAATAGCACTGTGTGTGATCATATGTCTGTAATGCTTATGGATAAGAACTAGGATGAAATGTGAACTGATGTGGATTTTAATCCTTGAATGTGTGTTATACGTGCAATTCTAATTCGCTTTTATGTATCAGTTTTGTCCTTCAGTTGTGAAAAAAGTACTTTCCTTAACTTTGCGGCCTTTACACCATTTGAGTACATGATCCTGGCCACCATCACTGCCAACTGTGTTGTCCTGGCCTTGGAGCAGCACCTCCCTGGAGAGGATAAGACGCCCATGGCAAAGAGACTGGTGAGGACAAAAATCTCAACAAAACTGCGTTTAATTACAGAATTTCATGTCACAGCCTGCACATATATAAGTAAAAGTTCTTTCAATTAAACTTTCCACCTCTCTTTGCTTCCTTTCTTTTCAACAGGAAAAGTCCGAGCCATATTTTATTGGGATCTTCTGCTTTGAGGCGGGCATTAAGCTGGTGGCTCTGGGTTTCGTATTCCACAAAGGCTCCTATCTGAGGAACGGCTGGAACGTCATGGACTTCATAGTTGTGCTCAGTGGGTAAGTGACGAGCTTTGGTTTCCATGACTACCCGAATTCTCAACAAAGTGAGAAATGTTTGTTTTAAACTTTGTCAACAGATTTCTAAATCACTGCTCGCCAAGCATACTGGTGAAATCTGGTTTTGAGAAAGGAATACTGAACAGCTGAATGCTGCCCAAGACCTAATTCACTCACAATGTAATTCACTCATTTTCTGCTCTGTCTGCTACTGAAATCAGAACAAAGCGGATATTTAGTATCAAGCAACCTTTAGTTTAGCAGGAGCATCCTCTTTCCTGCTGAGGTTTCTGTCTGTTTGAATTACTTTTAATAGACTCCATGTGTTTTACAGGTGTGACCACTTCCATAAATCAGCTTCATAAAGTGTCCCAATAAACCATGTTAGCGATGCAGGATGCTGTGTTGCAGTTTTGTTCACCTGGCATAGATGAAATATAGTGTTGTAAACATTACATAAGGGCTGTATTTCTTTTAGGTCAACAATTACTCAAAAGGATGCGGCACAAGTGAACTAACATTTAGATAAAGCTGAATAGTCAATCTGCAATTACCAAAGAACATGTTATAAATTGCACATATTTTGTTCATTAGAATTCATTGATGGAAAAAAATACATGTAGGAACACACATCTTAGTAGTAGTCGATACCAAAGAATGTTTATAAATAGTAGAGAAAGCCACAGGAAAGTCCTACTGTTATGAAGCTTTGAGTTTTTTGGTATTTTGGCTGTAGCCGCCATAGTTTTTGGAAATGTAATTTGCTCATAGTTGGATACGAATGGAAGAAAGACAGGGCCAAAGTCTGCAAACTACTGCTATGTTACTGAAAACAAAGATCACATTCCCTCAACAAGGACTTTCAGCTGCTAAATAAATATTACAGTTGGATGTGACAACAGTAATGTCAACACTGAGAACATATCTAGAGACGGACCATGTGATCCAAAGCAAATCAATATTAACATTAGCTAACGTTGCTAGTGCTAGTACATGTTATAATAGAATTCTTAGTGATGCTTGTTTGAGTAACTTCGTTAACACATTTACACTGTGCTATCATAACAACATTACATCTAATAAAAAAAGAGAAAGTTACCTGTCAATCATATATGTTGTATGTATATGTTAACAGACATGAGCAGTATTCATGTTAAAACAGTAAGAACGTCCTTCAATATCAATAAACTCTGAGCCATGACATAATTCACGAAGGTGTGATGAATACAGTTTATATTCCATGTGATTGAGGGAAGAAAAACCTATAGAAGCCAAGGTTTTATATATATATATATATATATATATATATATATATATATATATTTATTTATTTTTTTATTTAGGCAGTAAAAATGTATATTTGTATATTGGGA
>JAPSES010000030.1:5290898-5314340 GCA_029822895.1 Maxillicosta whitleyi | reverse complement strand
GTTACATGTTAATTTTGCTAAATTTTTTTTTTTTTTTTTTTTTTTTTGAGTTAATGTGCATAGAAACAGGACAAATACAAAATCAGAGCCAGTCTTTTTTTTCCTCAATCTGGTTTTGAGAAGTTACTGCTCTGCCACTAGACACTTCCACTTTTTTGGATGTACAGTATATGAGTTGAGAAGCACACACACACACACACATACACACACACACACACACACACACACATATACACACACAGAACTGTAATGGCAATCTACATCGCTGGTCACCCACGCAAGTAGAGGGTGAGAAAAAGGTGATACTGACTCACTGACTTAAATTTGTGCGAATGTATGCGCACGAGTGTGTTTACATGTGTGTGTATGTGAGCGAGCTGCTGTGCATATTTAGATGTGTGTATGGTTGTGGGTGAGTGTGGGAAGGAAGAGAGAAAAATCAGAAAGAGAGATAGAGCAAGAGAGATTGGAGATATGTAAGAGAGAACAAGAGCTCCTTCTCTGAAGAAGGTCACAGTGGCCTCTGAAAGCAACGTTTACATCACTTTGGCCTCAGTTCCTGTCAATGTTTGCAGACATCCAGAAGAATGCAGCCCTGAAATGTACCTGTCCATGTCTGATTCACATCTTAAATGCTCGGATATTATGATAAACACAAATAATTCTGTGTATAATTTGCAGTGTTATTGTGTTACAGAGGAGGTAATGCTTGCAGAGGAGAATAAAAATTCAGGGAGATCACCATTAGACGGTAAGTTAGTCATACATACATGTAAATGTGTATCAGGATCTGTTTTATGGCTTTGCACAATTGTATTCATGATGAATACTCGACTCACAGTGGTGTTTTTTATGGTTCAAGGAGGTTTTTTATGCTTCGACTCAGTATTCAATGGTCAGTTTGTATAAAGTCTGGGCTTTTGACTCTTATAAAATCTAGTTTTAAAATGCTTTACAAATTTCTGTCATATATTAGACATATAAATCAATATGTTTCTTTCTTTTTTCCATTTTTTTTTAAGTGATCACTACAGTGGATAGTTATTCTACAGCTGTTCTCTTGTATATTCGTGGCTTTTGTTGTTTTAATTGAATGTCAGCCAACATAGCATCATCCCATAATACACTGATATTCACACCATTACTGTAACTTTGCTGTTCTTGATTAAACCGGATCTGCAGTAACATGTTTTATTGTAAATAAGTTGCTAATTGTTGTCTCTTAAATAACAAGCTTTTTTTTTTGCATATTATCTTCATGAAGTGAGTAATAACTAGTATTACAGTATGACAAAATATGAGAAAACATCAGATTAGCAGTATTAAAAATGTTTCTATTTTATAGTTGTGATATAGTTTATCACTTTCTGATGATGGGTTTTAAACACAGGGTTTTTTTTGCTTCATAAATTAAACACATGGTGTCCAACTGAGTGGACATTTTTGTAACTCCATGAAAAAAATTCAATTGTTTTTTTATGCCTAAAGTGTAATAAAAATAATCAGGAAAAAAAAAATCTGTATTAAAATTCTCATAATTCATACATGAAAGATTAATTAATACTTGAATTAGTAAACTGCTTTAGAAACACTTCCGTTTCTTACTTTCCTTTACCAAAGTGAAACGTTTCTCTGTGTTCTCCACATTTTCTTCATTGTAGACTTGTACGTAATCCTTACATGTGTGACGTTAAAGCCTAAAACCATAACTGAAGACTGAAATGAGGTTCTCAGTGAAAAATGAAAACTAGAAATGAATAATATTTGTATGTTTTAAAGTTCCACATTCACAGTGTGTGGGAGAATGTCTCAGTTTTACATGTTTCTATGGTAAAATCATATTAAACTTAAAATGTAGCTGAATACAGTCAGTTTTTGTGCCTTCTTACACGAGCGAAGAGGGTGGTTAATGATCTTGTGGAACATTTTTAGTTCTAAAGAGAGCCAGCAAGAAGACTGGTGCACGGAGGGGAGCTCCAGGGGATGAGAAGTACACAGACACGTCGACTGCCAGTGAGTGATCAGTATCTGTTTCCATTTCATGACTGTTACTATCGTGCGTCTGAGTCCTTTCCTTACCTGTTTACTGTATATACAACAGAATCACATTCTCAGTCTCCTAACCTCCTGCTTCCCGCCTCATGTTTGAACACCTGTTTCTCGCTCCACTCTGATTCTCACTCTTTCTCCCTCAGGCATGTCGCGATCAAGGATGAACTTCCGCAGTGGCCGCCGCGGCCCCGCTGCCTACCTCCGGCGTAAAGAGCGTATGTTACGCATCTCCATCCGTCGCATGGTGAAGACAGACACTTTCTACTTGATGGTGCTCAGTCTGGTGGCTCTCAACACCATCTGTGTGGCCATCGTCCACCACAACCAGCCTGACTGGCTGACCATCTTCCTCTGTGGGTGTCACTTTGGAGCACTTATGCTTTGTATAAATAATTCAGTAGCATGCAGAGTGATTTAGGTCACGTCTGGAAATGGTCTTATTTTTGGCATTTATAGGTGACATTTTTTGGTTTTGTCTTCTCTATGCAGACTATGCAGAGTTCGTTTTCCTGGGGCTGTTTTTGGCTGAGATGTTCCTGAAAATTTATGGTCTGGGTTTACGGCTCTACTTCCATTCATCCTTCAACTGCTTTGACTGTGGGGTGAGGTCTTCTACCTTTTATTCCAAAGTCATTTATTTTAACCCATAAAGACCCAGTGTTATGTTTGTGGTAGTTCCCAAATGAACTTTTCTCTCTATTTAACCTTTTTTAAGCGATTTGTCACCATTTTATTGAAATATTATCTTCCGTATTTTGTATATTTTCAGAGTAAATGTTTTTTCCTATATTTAATTTACTGCTCATGTAGATATTCATAAAAGCTCAGAGTAAATTTGGGGGTTAGTATACCAAAACTAGAGAAAACTGAAGAAAAAGTAACTTTTTCAGCAAATCTATTGTTAACCGATCATTCAAACACCCATCTGTAACCACTGTCAATGGTATGAGACCATAGATTTTACTGGTGAATCAATGCTGTAGAAGATGATAATGTTTCCACATTCGCTACAGAGCCTCTGAACGTCCAAATGGGTCATATCTGATGATCATAAAAGGATGACAAACTGTATTTACACCAATTATTTACATGTATTGATATGATTAATTGTTCAACAGGTTTTAAACTGTAAAACTATCAGTAAATGGCTTTGGTTGATGGTGGACATTTGGGTCTTTATGAGTTAAACAAATGAGCTTGATTTCCATTTATGCTTTATGCAGCAAAGATTTGACATACAGTATATGACATAGATGCCATATATTGATATGATATGATATTTTACACTTGAAGATGTCACTGTTTCTTCATTTTTTTCTGTTTCTGACATAAAAACTTTAATATTTTTGCAGGTCATTGTTGGCAGCATATTTGAGGTGGTTTGGGGTTTCTTTCGGCCTGGCATGTCATTTGGCATCAGTGTACTGAGGGCGCTGCGACTTCTGAGAATTTTTAAGATCACTAAGTAAGTGAGCCAATGAGAGTTGTTTTTCATTCGCAAACATTGGAGATTATTTTATCCAAATTTCAGGAGCAGGATCACACCTCAAATGTTCCTCTTCCTGTTGTATGTCTATAAATACTCACCTGCCCTACACACCTGTTTGTTGTTGCTTCCGTTCTGCGGAAAATGCTGGCAAACTCTAATCGCAATTAAAAAATATTCGCGATCACAATTTACATTAATATAACCGCGATTAACGTGTTAATATTCCCAGCCCTATATCTCACCATTGTAAATAAACGCTAATTCCACTTATTTGAGGTTGTGGTCCTTCCTCATGAAACAATTTTGAAGTTATAGGTCGAAAAAATATCTGTGACATTTTACAGATCTTTGTTTGCATTTGCATGAAAAAGAATGTAATGTGTTTTTCGTGCAGATACTGGGCATCCCTCAGGAACCTGGTCGTGTCCCTCATGAGTTCCATGAAGTCCATCATCAGCCTGCTTTTTCTTCTCTTCCTCTTCATTGTGGTGTTTGCTCTGCTCGGAATGCAGCTCTTTGGTGGACGGTATGTAAAACAAAACAAGTGATGCCAGGCACAACAAACCCCGCCCCTCACACATATATAGATTATATGATATGAGCTTATATACCTTATATCATATCTATGCATGTACTGATGTCACAATAGACATATTTCAGCTGTTCTAAATAAATAGGAGAAAAAAAACATTTAATATTATTAAAAAATGTGAACTTTGACCTACTTTTCCCAAAATGTAATCACATCTATTCGGGGTCACTAATTTGGTATGAATTCAACCATTAGTTTTGCTGTTAAAGTGTTAACAAACAAACAAAGAAACAGACTGAACCAAACACAATAGCCCTTGGCTTCCATTCAGGGTGTGGGATAAAAAGAAAGAAAAAAACACAAACATTTCAGCCTTTGAGGCCGAAATTCTATTTTTTTCTTCTTACTGTTTAATTTTAACCTACATATTTGATGATGGCACAAGTTCTGTGCCCTGCAAACTGAACAGCAGTTCTTCAATGGTGCCTTTGATGAACAGGAGAGGAAATGACATGTCTGGATGAAAATAGAACAGCATCCTCCTCCTCCTCCTTTTCCCTCCTCCTATTGGTCATATCTGACCCTTCTTTCTATCTTCTTTCCCTCTAGGTTCATCTTTGAAGATTACACTCCCACCAACTTTGACACATTTCCAGCTGCCATCATGACAGTGTTTCAGGTTTGGCTCCCACAAACCAACCCCCTCCCTCCCTCTTTCTCCACCACCACCACCACCCCTTTTCTGCCCGTTATCCATGACACATTGCACCCTGGGATATTTCTCACCCCAGGCGCAGATTAAACAACTCTGCTCAACCGCTCTCCACCCCCTGCCTCTGCTATCATCCCACACATCCATGCACACATATGCGCACATGAATATCAGACAAGTGAAACGTGAATAAATCCGCATCAGATCGGCCACAAAACCAGCCGCTCTGTGAAACTGTGTTTTGATCAGCGTACATAGTAATTACCTCTCTTGCTGCCATTTTTAACAATGCTCTCTAAAATGACTTGAAGTGAGGCAAAATGTCCCCCATGAAAGGTATTTTTAGGCTGATGTTCTCCTGAATGTAAAATGAGCTTTATAATTATACATTCTGTGCATTTGCCTACAGATTCTGACTGGTGAGGACTGGAACGAGGTGATGTATAATGGGATTCGCTCGCAGGGTGGCGTGCAGTATGGCATGTGGTCATCAATCTACTTCATAGTGCTCACCCTATTTGGAAACTGTATCCTTAATCATTGTGAATGTACAACACTTCACTGGTTCCCACATTTTGGTGTGTGTTCTTAATGGCATCGTAAACAGACACACTGCTTAACGTCTTCTTGGCCATCGCTGTGGATAATCTGGCCAACGCACAGGAACTGACAAAGGTTTGCACTGTTTTCACCTCCATTTTCATCACATGGTCTATATCATGTTGAACTCGAGACCCAAATTATCACTTTTTATGCCTCCTTTGAAACTCAGATGAACAGAAATATGGTATAAACTGCCATGTTTTACTCACTCTTCCACCATCAAATAATGCTGAAAAAATTACACTGTTTGGTTCATTAATCACAGGTAGAACGATGACATCAACAATCATTTATAACAAAAAATATTGGTCCAAACACATGAAACACAAAACTCAAATGCTAATGAAAAAGAAACACTTCTGACTACTTTTTTTCCCTGTAAAATCAGTCCTTGAAAGTCTGTTCTTTATGACATTTTGCATCTTTTCTTTCACATCTTCATCCTGTTACATCACTTTTATCTTACTTCTTTTGCATTATTTTGTTTTGTGTCTCTCTGGGTTTCATATGGTTTTGATCGGGTTACGAATGAGTTCCGTTCCTACGCTATCGACATAACCCGAATTTCCGCGTATGTCGGAATTAACCCTTTAGTACCCCTAAATACCCCCTAAATCACTAAATAACTATCCAAATACATGTAATACATTTCATATTGATAATATAAAGTAAAAAATAAGATACTGTACATAATGTACGTACAGTATACAGTAAATATGTACAGTAATGGCGGATGAAATTTCGGCATCATACAGTAATAGCGGACGAGACTCCAGTGTCATAAAGTTGAAATAACGTAAGTCGGGTACGTCGTAACCTGAGGACTACCTGTAATCTCATATTCACATTTTGGGTCCTGTTTAGGTTTAGTTGAGTTTTGTTCTAAGTTAACATGGCTCCACCTAAATTAGACGCATAGAGCAAAACATATTCTTATAGTCAGGTCTATAATTATTAGGACAGTGACATAAATGCTAATATTTTGCATGTGTACACCACTCTACTGGGTCTGAAATGAAATGTTCAAAATGTCCACATACATTATGCACTACATGAATGAATGAATGTCTCTATTTTTACTTTGTTAATTCAACATAAATCTCAGGCTCAACTGGGGTTGGTGACCTCAGGGACGGTCTGCATCATTCTTCTACAGATGTACCAGAACATCACCCAAGTATAGTCACCAATAAATCAGACCTGAACCGTAAACATTCAGAACATCTTAGTGTCGTCTTTAAGAACAGCCTCAACTTGAACAAGCATGTTAATACAGTTGTGTTTCCTGTAACTACATTTTTTGAGAATTAATCTTGAAACTATTTGCATTTTCATTCATTCTTGTTTGGATAATTGTAATTTTATGTACTACTAAATTCATTACCAAATTTTATTACCTACATACATGATGTTGTCAGTCTGGATCTGGATCTAGTTGGACCCATAGGGTCCAGATCCACCTGTGATTTAGAATTTGTTCATTCACTGTAAAAAAGTGAAGAAAAAAAAGCCTTATTTCTAGAACATTTGCCTTATTTTTCATCTACATAGAGGTGAAAGTTTGCCAAGATTTTTTTTTACATAAGAAAAATATTATTATTTAAAAACAAAATTACCAGTATTTTCTTGATAAGATTTTCCAGCTAATATCAAGGTGACTGTATTTCTTGTACAAAGTTCTCTTTGCTTAAATTATAACATTCTTGTCCAGTTTTAAGGCACATTATGATTTTTTTTTTGTTGTTGACAGACTTTTTTGCTTGTTTTAAAAATTTTAGCCAAGAATTTTTTTCTTACCTCATTGAATTCTTTTGCTTTCTTCACTTTCATCAAATTTAGGACTAGGCTTATTTCTAGAACATTTTTTGTAGTGTGCTAACTGGTCCACAGTCAGGCCTGAGGATTGATCTTTTAGAACTTCATCGATCTAAAACAAACTTCCAAAGGAAAATAAATTGGCAGCTCTTTAATCTACTGAATCCATATTAAAATATAAATTTTTCTAAGTGTTTACGGTGGTGTGGACTCATTTTTTTTAAACTACGCTTTTATTTGATGTCATTATAAAGCACTTATTTGATATTTTAATCATTCCCATTTTGTGATTTTCAGGATGAAGAGGAGGAAGAGGAATTCTTTAACCAGAGGTACGCCAGAGGCAGAGACGGCTTGATATCTGAGTAAGTTACTGCTTATCGTCTACAAAATTGTGATTCTAGGATGTGATACCCAGAGCATTCACAGCCTTTAAGTAGCTCTCAGTGCTTCTTCTGTGGATGTCTGTTTGTAAACTCTACTCTTCGATAAATGGGAAATTAAAATGAAAAATCCCTCAAATTCCGTTGCCTTGAGTATTTGCAGAAGTGGCATCAAACTAAGACTTACTTAAGATATGGATGCTGTGGGAAAACGTTTGGAGGTCCTGATCATTCTTCTATTCCTGTTATTGGAGAAACATCAATGGGGTTTTTTGTCAGTAACATTAATATTTCCACAACATTGTTGATTGTGGACACTCCATAAATGAGTTGTAGGTGTAACTAGTGAATGCTTAATATGGTCCTCAGTGCCTTCAGTTGCATGGTGAATGCAGACTTAGAAAGGCATGTTTAAGGCGTTGAAGACCATGGATATGTATTGAATGTGCTTGATTAAAAAGCATGATCCTCTACGGAGCATTACGAGAACTACTTTATGTTTCTTGGCCTGTGATTGGTTATGGGTAAGCCATGTTGGTTGCCTCTTTTGGCTTTCTGGCTCCTCTCTGTGACCTGGTGACTTCCCACCAGGTTTGATGATCCAGTGAGTCAAAAGCAGGAGGTGTTTTTCAGCGATTGTACGAAACCGTAAGAAGTCTCAGTCCTCCTAGCGTGTCTGACCTCGGCCAACATTTCCAACTTACACCTGATGAGACGCGGGGAGGAAAACGGTACTGCATGACTGTCAGAGGTGATACATACCCAGAATACCCTGCAAAGAAATTTTCTGTGCATAAACAAATTAAATACAGATAACATAGAGCAGATGTTATTATCTACATATTATTATTATATATATATTATCTACATATATGTGGCTTGGGTAAGAGTTATAAAAACCATTAAGATATTTATAAATGCAAAATTCTTGGTTCCAAGAGATGGTGACGCCATAAAATAAATGAAACGTTCACAAAAAGAGGCATACTGATATCTGCATAGACTGTTTACTTGAGTTATGAAACTGACTGAACATATCATTTGTCTGTTTGTGCTCGTCTATATCTGAATGTTAGTTTTGTATGTGTTGCTGATTTTGATGTGTACTACAATGTTCTGCTGATTCCATCACGTTGTCTTGTTTTATGGCTGTTATATGACACTGACCAAAATATTGTACATCATGACATTACTTTAGCCCCAAATCTTCTTTGCATTAAAAAATAATTGAGGAAACACTGATTTCAGGCTAGTCGAATCCTCTGGGGATACTGGGATCAATTGGAATAAAATAACATTTATTTCTCCTTTGCATATTTTGGACTTTGTCTCTACAAATGTTCTGTGTATGTTGGAAAACACTAATGTCTTGTTTTCAAATAATCACTCATTGATTACATGGACAACAAAAGATTCTGAATACCAGTAAGTAAAATTGTATGCATCTCTGTCACACAGAATTCCTCCCTTGAGTTTCCCTACTAAGTTATTGAAATAATTTTATCTATATTACACTATGTTTGGTCTTTAACCCTGCACCTTCCCTTTTTTTGTTCTTGTGAGTTTCCTTTCTACTTCTTCTTTTTTACCTCTCCTTACCTCTCAGGTATCTTCATTTTTTTTTTTTTTTTTGGATGTCTTCTTCTTTTTTTTTTTTTAGCTTGAAGTAGTTCACATTTTTCCATGAGCAACTATTTGTGTTTCTAATCAACTAACATTATAAAATCATGGAAAAGGTCTGACCTTATCTTTCTTTTGTTTGGATATTTATTAACTGGTTTGTCACAGTTTTCTTGATGTTTCTTGTCACCAATTCCTTAAATCTGTGCTCACAGCTGCTCCAAACTGATGCTGGGTGTTTTCTGCTCTTTAGTGGCAGAAGAAGACCCTACCTATACAGGAAACGGGCCATCCACCGAGGCCGACCAACCTTTCCAGATGAGCCAGAGGGTGTGGCGGGGGCTGCAGATGAGCAGCCCCTCAGTGGCTCGAATGCATTTTCCAATCGCCGTGAAAGGAGGAGAAAGGTTAATATGTCAGTGTGGGAGCAGAGGGCCAACCAGCTACGCAAACGTCGTCAGATGGCAAGCAGAGAGGAGCTGTTCGGAAGCCCAACAGAAGACACAGTCGAGACTCCCACCATCCCGCACCACGCACCTGCTCTGTCACCCGAGGCCAGCCCAGGTCACCTGCCCGAGTCACCCATGTCAGTGGGAATGCCTCTACCGGAGCCCCCCATGTCTGTATCCATCCCCATCCCGGAGCCTCCAGCCGCTGAGCCTCTGGTTAATCTGGCCGAAGAGAAAACAGGTGGAGCTAACCACCGGTCCACAGGAGGGGGCCGGCACAGGATGGCCCGCAAGTTTAGGCCCAGCCAGGGGCCAGACGAAGGGGCCAGGCACAGGCGCCACCGCCACCGCGATGCTCGCACTGAAGTGAAGAGTCTGGACTGTGCACAGGCACCACATGAGGTGCCACTAGTGAGGAGATCACTCAGCCAGGAGAGGAAGATACTGGACGAGAGGGAGGAGAGAGAGGACAAAGAAGACCGAGACAAAGCAGAGGGCGATAAAGGCTCAGCCCAGGACGACGGTGGAACATGCATCGTCAACCCATATGCAGAAGTTGGAGAAGAATGTAGAAGGTAAGGATGTACGGATACCTTGAACTTCAAACTGCTCTATTTTTGTTGTATAATTATCCGACAAAGTTTATTTTTTCTCTAAGAACAAATTACACTTTCAATCACTGTTTTTTTCTTCCATCTGATTCACAGTTCTGCAGATGTTTTTCTGTCATAACATATAGTATGCACTGCTGCATTGATCTATAGGGATATTTCCCCTTATCGGCCCCGTGGTCAATTATAGGGTTTGATTCAACATTTTCAAATTATCATTGTTGTGTGTCTGTTTTTTTTTTATTTTTTTATTTATTGATTGTTAGATTAAACTAATAGTTTAAAAAAGTACTTTGTCCATTATGTTTGGCTTCAACTTGGCCTTACTCACAGCTCTGTCTAAGAAAAACAACTTATTTATTGACTAGTTTATTTTGAATTCCTCTAACTCAACATAAAAATTGGGAATAAACATACTTGAAACTATAGTGAATTGTACTTGAGTTGATTTAAGAGTTTAAAATTTTTGTGGTTAAGTTATTCTAGCATTTGACACCAGTTGGTTAGTGCTGGTTTTATTTGAAGATATTTTCCTTCAATTCCAGAGGTGCTACATCTGGTGCAGAACCCACTGACCCACAGTGTCAGCAGCTGCTGGACTGTACCTGGTCAGAGCAGGGTGAAGGCAGCCTGTGTCAAAACATTCCTGTGGAGGCTGCCTTAGAGGCCACAGAGTACACTGTGAGTGCCATGGAGGCTGAGAACCGCCCAGGCTCCTTCAGCCGTAACAAGTCCAAGTTGGAGGGGAGTGTGGCCATCGAAATGTCTGCACAGCCGCTTTTGGAGCTCACACCCATGACAGGTAGCACAGTGACTGTAGTCGCACTTCACTCACAATCCCTTGCATCATAAAGAAGGATTTAGTCTCTGTGTAAGTGCGTATCACTGAGTGTAGGTGTTCTGACATCTGATAAGAGCACCGCACTAGAGTCCGTTGTGTTGGTGACTCACATGGCTCTGTCATAGCTGTCCATGTACAGATAAAATATTTTTACCTGTACTCTTACACCTTTGTCTGGGTTTAGTGAACAGCAAGGAGTTGGAGGCATACCAGTCAGAACAGAACGAGGAGGAGACAGAGGAAGAGGAACCACCGATTCCTCCTAAACCTGTAGCTCCAGACAGCATGTTCATCTTCAAGGCCTCTAACCCGTAAGATCTGACAAAATCCACCACGTCTCAGATTACCGAAATGCAAATGAATCTGTCCTAATGAGATTTTTTTTTCTTGTCGTTCTCGTCATTGACCCTCAGTATCAGGAGGATCTGCCACTATGTGGTGACTCTGCGCTACTTTGAGATGACCATCCTCCTGGTGATTGTAGCGAGCAGCATTGCACTGGCTGCTGAGGACCCTGTTTGTACCAATTCAGAAAGAAACAAGGTAAAGACAAAATACAACTGAGATACAATCTGACCCTCCAAGACAGCCCCTACCATATGGCAAACTCCTGTAGGAAGAAATAAAATAAAATATACAGCCTCTTTTGCTGCTTTCTCCTATCTGTCCTATATATAAACTGTATATAAAGATGGACAACCGGCTCTGGCTATGGATCAATTATGCTGTATTAGTATTCATGTTAAAACAGTAAGAACATCCTTCAATATCAATAAATTCTGAGCCATAACATAATTCAAGAAGGTGTGATGAATACAATTTATGTTCCATGTGATTGACAGAAAAAAAAAAGCTATAGAAGCCAAGGTTATATATATATATTTCTTTAGGCAGTCACAGCACTGTCAAGACAAAAAAAAAAAAAAAATCACATGCAGTATTTAAATGCACCATCTTCAGTTTTGATTCCAGGACACATTCACTGTCACATCTTTTTTTTTTATGAGATAATTCTTACATAGTGCCACAATAATATTCATAATATTTTTTTCATCCATAGTTTCATTCATTTTTTGTATATATTTTTCACAAATGATCACCTCCTGAAGATCTACAGGTTTAATATACCAGGAGTCTGTGTTGCACTGGTCTTACACTGGTTTTGACCGTAGCTAACTGCAATTTTAAGTTAATGTTTGCTAGTGTTGCACATTACAGCTGAAATATTCTGCACTGAGCTTTATTTATGGAAAGTCTGTCCTCAGTCATCTGTGTAGAAAACAGTGTACAGAGGTTGTCATGACTGAAGACAGTAGTAGTTAGAATGAATTTAGATAAATGTCTCCAAGTCCAAAACAGACCAAGATAAACTTCAGGTAAGTACCAAAGTACCTCTGACTCTTCCATATTGAATCTTTAATACCTTCAGTATTAAAATACATGTTTATCTGTGTTCATTGAACTGATACTGCAAAGAAGATTACATTATGGACATTAATACATGCTTGGTATTTTTAAACATTTTTATTTAAAAAGCATATTCTAAAATTCCAATAGTTTGGGTTAAAATTACTATTCAGGTTTACTGTTTTATTTCAAGTTGGCATAACACTGTGTCGACAACAGCATGTCCAGACACATTTAGTTTCACTCACATACAAGGTGAGAATCAGCAGTTTTGTTCGGGGTATTGTTGTGCAGTTAGCATTTATTCATGGCTCAGTGTCATTAGAAGTGTCAAGAGTAACTGCATAAGTGAGCTCAGGGATTTTTTTTTTTTTTTTTTTTTTTTTTTTTCAACACGGGATCAACCAAAAAGAGTTTGACGTTATCTCATTTTTTTTATCATCAGAGTACGTTTTTAAGACAAATGTTTGAGTAAATTGTTTTTTTGTTTTTTTTTACTTTTCAGGGCTTTGGCTCCAAACACGCCACATTTTTGAGAAACGTTAGATTCCAGTTGTTCAAGTTGTGACAATGCAAAGTTCAGGAGTGTTCTTGGATAATTCAAGCATATTTTCCCTGTGACTGCATAAAACAGTTAAAAGGATAAATCCATTGTAACAGATTTAGCTACAAAATCATTTCCATTTGTCAAGCAGTCAGAATAGTAAAGACACAAATACATACGCAAGGTACATGAGATTACATTAAGGTGTGAGAAAGATGTTAGACAGAGGGTAACAGCTCT
Organism: Maxillicosta whitleyi; assembly: GCA_029822895.1. NCBI lineage: Eukaryota > Metazoa > Chordata > Actinopteri > Perciformes > Neosebastidae > Maxillicosta > Maxillicosta whitleyi. The sequence continues at coordinate 5,301,042 of JAPSES010000030.1, read as the reverse complement.
ATTATCTTAAAGTGGGTGTAATGTTACTTAAACCTATAGTAGTGAGTTGCTGTAGGTGATATATATTTGCATTTTTAAGTGTGTTTTTTTTTGTTTGTTTGTTTTACTCAGGTGCTGCGCTACTTTGATTATGTCTTCACTGGTGTGTTCACCTTTGAAATGATCATTAAGGTAGGAAATATTAGTAAAATACATTTTCCCTGTTTTCTAAGCTCTAAAGTCCCTTTGCGTCACAGTATGTTCACTTTACCTGTGTGTGTGTGGGTGTGTGTTTGTCCTCCAGATGATTGACCAAGGTCTTATTCTACACGATGGCTCTTATTTCCGAGACATGTGGAACATCCTGGACTTCATTGTGGTTGTGGGAGCTCTGATTGCGTTCGCTCTAACGTGAGTCACTATATAGTGCTGCCTGACGATGACTAAAGACTGACTCACTGCAGCAAATCATTTTTGAGCATACAGCATTATTATTAATGACCTTCCCTCAAAGAGATTTTGCAGCTTGAAAAACCTGCAGTCTCCTTCACTGATAAATGTTAATGCATGTATGGGACTGTCAACGTGGTCCTGATGTCTTTGATAATAGATGTTAAGATAATAATTTCTGTGTAATTTTGGTGTTTTACATACCTGTACTATCCTTCAGTACTGACTGATGGTAAAAGCCTCCACTTCTTTCTGTTGTCTTTTCCAATGTGAGTGTGACCAAGTAACCAAGAGGACTGTTTGTTAATTTCTCTGTTGTGAATATAACTGTGATCCTCTGGGCTTTGCTCTCTTTTTATGCCTCAATTTCTCTGTTGTTCCTGTGGATTTTATCACTGTTGGGGCTTCCAGGAATGTGATGGGGTAAACTTTTCGGTCACAATAAGTGTCATCTTTGCCCACATGCTTCTCATATATTACGTTTATCTTCATTTGTCGTGATTTTCTCTATGTTTGTGTTCAGTGTGTATTTGGTTCATATTTTGTCATACCAAAGTCTGGTAGGTGACAGGGCTAAATGTTTGATAATTTATCCATAATGAATCACTTGCATTCATGAGTCATCTAATTCATTCCTTTATATTCGATGTTGCCCACTTGTTGACATTCTGTAAAATGCAAAGAAAACCTTTGCAAAACCTAAAGCATGAGCCTTTATCTCGGGCCAAAATTGAAACCTTATTTTATTTTTATTTTATTAGTTTATTTAATAAGGACCACACACATTTATGAACATTGCTGTATAAAAAACACACCCATGTAAATATGCCAGAATTAGTAAAAAAAAAAAAAAAAAAAACTACTGTACTTGTACTCTGTAGTCCCTCAGCAGGGGACGGAAACGAGACAAAAAACAGCCAACATTAGAACATCACTCGATGGCTATAAATTTTTTAAAAAAAAATTAAAAATACATATAATCATGACATAGATATCATCAACAGAAAAAAACAAATAGATATAGGATGATCAGTGGGGCGTTGGTCTATACTTTCACTACTATACTTACATACAATTGTACGAGTGATGAAATGTATGTCAATGACAAAATCTGTGGTTTAAAGTTTACTTCCTACTACTGACAGTAAGTTAGTTATAGTTGAATAGTTGTTTTATAGTTTTTATACAATGACGAGTATGAATCAAAGAAATGCTACAAGGTGAGGCTTAACCCATAAAGACCCAAACAGGCACTGGCAGCCAAAAGCATCTACTGATCTAAATGTTTAAATGTTTGATCCATTAATCCTATCATTACATGTAAATAATTAGTGTAAAATGCAGTTTATCTTTTCATAGTCATCAGATATGATTATATTTGTTTTTCAGCCGCTCTGTAGTGAATGTGGAAACACCATCATCTTCTACAACATTGATTCACCCGTAAAACCCATGGAGTTTAATAAATGACAGTGTTCAATTAATGATACATTTGACTAAAAAAATCACTTTATCTTCAGTTTTCTGTTTTTGATATAATAACCCTCAACTTTAATTGGAGTTTTAATGAACATCTATATGATCAGTAAATTAAATCTCAGGAAAATATTAGATTTTTATTGAAAAAAATGCAAAATAAAGAAGATAATATAAGAAATTATGGTAAATCATTTAAGAAAGGTTAGATAGATGGAAAATCATATGCAATGTGCTACAAAAGTCACACCGGGTCTTTATGGGTTAAAGTAATACATTTATTTCCTTAACACTAGTATATTTTCTAATGTAAGTAGATTAATTTATGATAGCATGCAGGATAACCAATTCATAAATAAGATTTTTTTTTTATTATTGTGAAGAAATTATCCCATATTTTACCCTTGTCATGTACTGAACTCACACCTGATGGTGAATATCTGTGTTTCATTATCTTTACACTCATATTTTTTTAATGGCACATAAAGTGAAGTCTGTTGTGTGTGTTTTTCTGTTTTGTCGGTGCCACGTCTCCTCATCCATAAGATTATGGCTCTACAAATATGCTGCTAAATACTGTATTTCACTATTGACAGAAACAACAAAGGCAGAGACATCAAGACGATAAAATCCCTTAGAGTTCTGAGAGTCCTGCGACCTCTGAAAACCATCAAAAGACTTCCTAAACTTAAGGTATTTGCCTGCACATTCTCTCCAGTCTGTTTGTTTTACAGATCTCTGACAGAAATGTCTTTGCTTTGTCATGTTTTTCCCTTTGCAGGCAGTGTTTGACTGTGTGGTCACATCCCTGAAGAACGTCTTCAACATCCTTATTGTTTACCAGCTTTTTATGTTCATATTTGCTGTGATTGCGGTGCAGCTCTTTAAGGGGAAGTTCTTCTATTGCACTGACAGCTCCATGAATACAGAGAAAGAATGTCAGTAAGTATATGTCAAAACCACTCTTTCAACACAGTCTTGTTTGGTAGAAAAATAATTTTTGTGCTTGTTGCCGTAGACAGATTTTTCTGCTACACAGGATGACAATTGAGAAGTTACGTACCAAGATATTGAACAGTAGAAAGGAGTAATGTTTCAACAAGTTCAACAAAAGCTTTGGGGAAAATACAAAAACTCACATAAATGAAACAATAGCCAAATATCAATAAAATGTAGCAGAAATACAAATTAATGCTACGTATCCGCAGACTGCATCACTATCTGAATATATTATAAAGCACATTATTTATACACATCAATATTATGGTATCATCAAGTTTTCTCCCGCAAATCAATTCACAGCTGGTTATTTTGACAGTAATGCTGTGTTTTATCATCTTCACATGTTGCATTAGCTGATAGTTTACATTATAGCTTTGTTAGCTTAACTCTGGTTTTACACAGAAAACAGCTACAGTAAAACTATGCACCTACCATCATAAGCCTCATAATCAAACATACCCGTGTGGAAGAAATACTGTGATTTCAGTATCAAACTCCATTCTTTTCATTTAGAGTCATGTCCAATGGTGAAAACAACAACAGCTCGTCTAGTTTTAAACACTTTCTTTGACTCATCTCTCGTCTCATTCCATCTTGGCACTTTCTGAAGCTTTGTTCAAATGCCTCAGTGTAAAAAAGATAATTTTCCACACCATGGGAGACCCACAGAGTGACTCACTACTCCCTCTACTGGTCATGTGAATGCCTTTATCCTTTAAGCTGATTTATGGTCACATGTCACACTACCTACGTCGTCACTTAAGGTCCAGGTTGGCCCGCATTGTAACCATGTGGCACGACAATGCACACACCACCTTCTGGTTGGCCAATTTATGATCATGTGACACCAGGACGAAACGACAACAAATGTCATGGGTCTCTGCTGTACATAGTTCATTTGTTTTTGTTTATTACTTATTTCACTTGTGTTTTTTTTTTTTTGTCTTACTTTTTCCTTCTAAAAAACCTGTGTGGTTATGCACATTAATAAACTTACATAATTTAACACAATTCTGCCTGTATTTGATTAGTTTCTAGTAATACCCTGTTGTTTAATCTGTTTTTGTTCAGCGGTCACAAATCCATCCATCCATCACTTATGCTGTAATAGTTTTAAAAGAACTTTGATATCTTTGTCATCTTCTATGAGCTTGTGAAGAGACTGCTCCATATCGGCCACTATCGTTCTAAAACGAGAAATGCTTGGTGGAAGATATCGAAACCATGGAAACAACTCAGTGGAGTTTCATTTTTTATAACTAGCTAATTCTATCACTACTAAATCCAGCTTTATTATCAATATATTTAGTTTATATCTCTACAATCAAACACATTGGCATCTTTAACATGACTACTCTAAACCCTATAAGGACACTTTAAGGCATTTTTAAAAAATAATTTAAGTTACAAATATTGCTCCTTTAATGAATCTTGAAGTGAATGACAAAAACCTGGACCAAAAAGTGATAAGTTATTAACTTTATTAACATCTACAGTTGTGATGCCGGAGTCAGAATCAGGATGAAATTTTCAAATAAAGACAAAAGCCTGAGCATTTTAACAATTCCTCACAAGTGTTGGTTCACAAGCAGTATATTTGAGTTGCCAAAGCTCAAAGAATCAACAGATAGTTTTTGGCCAAGTATGCTAACTTATACCACAAACTTGTCGTATCACAGGAAAGAGAAAAATCCATGAAATTGTCTTCCAACTTAATTGGCAGGCAGAATATTTTTACGAAGCAGTCGGCCAGCAACAAAAGTTAGTTACATGCCACCACACAAGCTCAAGTAATCAGACATATCAGACAATTGGCAGGATTTTTTTTTTTTTAACTGAAACCATTTGTTCTATGAAACTTTTGAAGTGGCCCATTGTTAAAGCAATCTGTCATGTCTGCTAAATTCATGTAGATTAACATACTGTGTTTTATGTTTCAATTCCAATCTGTGGCCCTTCACTTCCTCTAAGTCAGTGAAAAAGAGTGAAAAAAAAAAGTCTGTTGTTTTAATTAGTGAATGTGCGAAACAATATCCTCCAGCTGCTGTGTTTTCTCTACAGAGGATACTACATCGACTACAGCAGAGACAAGAAAGAAGTGAAGAGGAGAGAGTGGAGGAGACATGAGTTCCACTATGACAATGTCTGCTGGGCCCTCCTCACACTGTTCACCGTCTCAACCGGAGAAGGGTGGCCTCAGTAAGCCTCAAGTCATTACAGAGCAAACTTTTAATGGATATATAACATAATAAACATAGCAACTGGGTAGATCGCTGGTGATGGAAAATGGCCGGTTCGAGACCCAGGTGGCCCCTTGGGGAAGGTCCTTTACGCTATATATCCCAATGTAGCCAAAAGGGGGTTGCCAGTTCCAAGCCAGGTTGTGTCAGGAAGGGCATCTGACCTAAAAACCTGTGCCAAATCAACATGTGAATGTGTTTTTGCTGTGGCAACCCCTGAAGGGAAAAGCCGAAATGGACTTACTATAACATATAATAAACATATGATGGGTTACCCGTGCTGTAACAAAGTAACAGGACTTCACTACTGTACACAAGTGAGATTTGGGAGAATTTGGACTTTACTGACTATTTTTGTACTGTTTACTTTCACTTTTACTTCACTACTTTTCCTAACTCAGTCGCATGCTTCTACTCCTATACGTTTTAATGCACAGTATCATTGCTGTGAAAGAATGAGGAATTTTAATAATTTATTGTTTTCGCTGCTGAGATTACCGGTGACTGCAACAAAGTCTGGAAGCTGATTTATTATAGAGACTCATGGTATAATGTGCAAATGATGGTCCACACTCAACCTGTGTGTGATCTGAGTTGAATGAAGCTATGCCAAAAAAAAAAACCAAGTTAGTTTTATGTCCGTTGTGTAGACTTAGGATTCCTTGTTTCCGAAACATAATGTAATGTAGTTTTTCCTTTTCAAACATTTTTTCTGACACTTATTGAATTGAATTGCCATTTATTGTCATTGCACATAAAACATAAACATATTTCAGAGCAACAAAATCACATTCTAGTTACAACTGATCAAGATAAATGTTACAACACAGACAAACATGGGAATACAGATACAGTTGTACTGACGAGTCGCCGATCTCAGTGCTTATGCACTTATAATACCAGTAGTAGTCTACTGTTGATATTTTTGAAACCTTGCGTTTAAAGTGTGTGATGTAGGCATCATTTTCACTATTTTGACTGCTCGTCTTTTGCTTTATCATGTTTTAAAATCCTGGATATATTTTATGATATTCCAAATTCTGGCTGCTTTTGGTTATTATCAACATTTTCTTGTACTTTTGCTTTCGTTACTTGTGTTTGTTTAATTGGAGATTACTTAGATACTTAAAGACTTTAACTTGAGTAGCATTTCAGTTGGTGACTTTTACCAAAACTTTTACCAAAGTCATTTTTTGGTAGGGTACCTGTACTTTTCAGAATCAGAATGAGAATCAGCTTTATTGGCCAAGTATGTGAACACATACAAGGAATGTGGGTTTGGATTTTCTTTGTTCATGACGTACAATTTCAACATAAACCCAAGCACACTTAAACATAGACCTAATATAAACAAACATTCAAATAGAGACAAGGACAACTATGGTTGGAGATGTATGGATTGTTATTGTAATATGCACAGAACAACTTCTAGTCATGAGTGACTTCCCAGTATGTTATACAACCCTGATGATGATGATGATGATGATGATTTCTTTCGGCTTTTTCCCTTTTGGGGTTGCCACAGTGAATCATCTTCACATATTGATTTGGCAGAGGTTTTTACATTGAATGCCCTTCCTGACACAACCGGGCTTGGAGTAATGAGGCTGGTGCCCCCTTGTGGCCACATTGGGATGTACAATGTAAAGAACCTTTCCCAAGGGATCACCTGGGTCTCGAACCGCATCAAAGTCAGTGGCGTTAACCACTGAGCTACCCAACCCTACAGGTTACTATATTCTGTTTTTTTTTCCTATTAGGGTCCTGCAGCACTCCACTGATGTTACAGAGGAGAACATGGGACCGAGTCGAGGGAACAGGATGGAGATGTCCATTTTCTACGTGGTCTACTTTGTGGTCTTCCCGTTCTTCTTTGTTAACATCTTTGTGGCTCTTATCATCATCACTTTCCAGGAGCAGGGTGACAAAATGATTCAGGAGTGTAGTCTGGAGAAGAACGAGGTGGGTCAAACATGCTCATATATGTGCAATTCTTCATGAACTGAATTACATTGCTCTAATCTGTGTGACTGTTCTGTTGAATTCCTGTCCATCAGAGGGCTTGTATCGACTTTGCCATCAGCGCCAAACCGATGACCCGTTATATGCCCCAGAACAGACAAACCTTCCAATACAGACTGTGGCACTTTGTGGCGTCGCCCTCTTTTGAGTACACGGTGCTGGTTATGATTGCCCTCAACACTGTGGTCCTCATGATGAAGGTATTTAATGAATGTCATTTTTGGGAAATATTACATTATTGAAGGATAATAATGTCTGGGCTCAGATGAATAAGAAATCAGATGAAAAGTAGTCGGTGGTGTGCATCTTTCAGCACCACAGAGGCGTAGAGAGAATGAGAAGAGAGAAAGAGACGCTGTTTATTTGAGTAATGGAGCGTTAACACACAACACGACTGCAGCACCTCTGCGTTCTCAAACCCGTAATTTCCAATGGCTTGTGATGATGTGCTGCTGTGAGAAGCAAAGCGAAACACACAGCTCAGAGGGTTCGCTCTGTGCCGAATATTCACGTGGCTAATAACAAGGGATCCACCCAGGGATGGGAGGCACATCAGAGGGAAAGCTGATGTCAGGGGTGTCCAAAATCACACACTGTGATCTGTAATGTCACACAGTTATTGTGTATGCAGCAAAAGTTTGCATTTTTATCCAGGCCTTGGTAGGACAACACAGGAAACAGTATATACTAACATTTAGGTAGAATTGTTTGGATTTATCATGTGTTCCTCCTCAGTACAGTAAAATGTATTTCTACAGGATCCCCCCCCCCCCACACACACACACACACACACACATGCATGTAAATATGTAACTTTAATTATAATTCAAATTAATACTTTTGTAAATATTATCTTCCCTTTTCCTTATATTTCATTTTTGTCTTGTTTGTGTTTCTTTCTATCTTTTTCTCTGCACTTCCTTCTTACCTCTTAAATCCTTAATTTCACTGCCATTGACAGTGAAATTTCCCCACGGTGGGATAAATAATGCCTTATCTTATTTAATCGTATGTTACAGACCTACTAAAGCTTCCTAATACAGGTAAAGAGGCAGATGTTCCATGCAATATGTTTTTTTTCATATGAAACTATTTAATTAGTCCTTTGTTAACTTCAGAGTATAGCACATGTTATGGGGTTTCGTCAAAGCTCCATAATAACAGTCATAAACTAAGGTATAATATTGGTAAAATTGCATTTATTTTTCTTCATAACTTTCAAGTTGTTCATATTTGTTCGTGTTATGTTCAAGTACAGTTTGTAAATGTGAACATCTTCATTACAGAATTGTACTTTTTTCACTAAATTTAGACTTGATAATATTTTTAAGGTTTTATCCTATTATTTATATTATTTTACTTGTCCAGCCCACTTTAGATTATAACAGGCTTGAATTTGGCCCCTGAACTAACATGACTTTGACAGCCTTGTTTTCCCACATTGATTCACCAGTAAAATCCATGGAGTTGGATCAATGACAGTTATGGAAATGCTTGGTTTATGTCCAGTTAATTATATATTTGACTGAAGAAGTCACTTTTTCTGTAGTTTTCTCTATTTTTGATCAAATAACCCTCAACTTTAATCTGAGCTTTAATGAACATCTACATCAGGGGTGTCAAACTCCTTTTAGTTCAGGGGCCACATTCAGCCAAATTTGATTTGAAGTGGACCGTAAGATAATAACATAATAATATATAAATAATGTCAACCCTAAACTTTTCTCTATATTTTAGAGTGAAAAAAGTAAAATTACGTTATGAAAATATTTACATCTACAAACTATGCTTTAAAACAACATGAATAACATGGACATTTTATATAATTTTAACAATATTATTCTTCAGTTTATCATTTTCACATGTACTTTATAACTTACAGATCACAGTGGATCTACAAATACACAAAACATTCAATAACAGATAATAATATTGTTAAAACTGCACTTAAGACATTTCAGGTTGTTCATATTTCCTCAAATTATTCACATTTTGCAAGATTATACTTTGTTTTTGTGTAAATACATGAAAATGTTACAGAGTTGTGAGTATTTATTGGATATTATCGTAGTGTTTAACCATTTTGAACCACATGAAATTGAATTGTTCAGTCTATGGCCCCTGAACTAAAATGATTGTTAATATCTTAGTTTAATTTTAGCGCAAAGTCATCACAAAGGCCGGACTGGATCCTTTGGCGGACCGGATTTGGCCCCCGGGCCGCATGTTTGACACCCCTGATCTACATGATCAGTAAATTAAATACAGGAGAATACCTGATACTGATAAACTACAAAATACAGTTGATAATATGATAGTTAATGGTGATAAATCACTTAAGAAAGGTTAGATATAGAGAATATTTCATTTAGGAATTGACACAAAAGTAACGCTGGGTCTTTATGGCTTAAGGCAGGACACTTTCATCAAAATGTGACCAATAATATTGATTTTATTGTACGTCTTTCTGTCTTTTCCTTCAGTACCACTCAGCTCCAACAGCCTACGATACAGTCTTAAAACATCTAAACACAGCCTTCACCGTCCTGTTCTCAATGGAGTGTATCCTAAAAATTATGGCATTTGGTTTAGTGGTGAGTATTCAAACAGACAAGAGAATGTTCCACCATATTTAGCACCAGCGTTAGAGTATTTGTTCATGCATTGTTAATGGAGATGTCCGATATTATCAGCCCACAGATATTATCAGCCCGATATTAGCCTAAAAATCTAATATCGGTTAATATCATTATCAGATTTTTTTTGCCTCAAAACCGATAAAATAATGATTGTGTTACACCCAAATACAGGCACAGACAAAAGAGTATCCTGTCATACACTATGGCTGTTATTTTAGTTGACTTTAGATGCTGCTGTTGCACATAGTTGTTCAGGTAGAATGTTTTATCATTTGTGAAGAAGTCAAATTTGCCCTATTTGTTGTGGGCATTGTTAAGATTATCTCAGGGAGAGTG
>JAPSES010000030.1:5259322-5289237 GCA_029822895.1 Maxillicosta whitleyi | reverse complement strand
GAAAATGTGGATTTGTTCATTTCTTTGTTAGTCCATGTAATTCACATTTCTTTGGGTATGTTTCCAGTGTCAAGAATATAATAAAATAGATTAAAAAAACAAATGTGGGAGTAATATTGTGGGGTATCAGTCATAATATGTGGGGGAACTGTGCTGCTTGGCGGAGGTTTGCGCTCTCTGAGTGCTTTTCTAGTATTTATATTGTTTTTATTGAGCTTTAATGAACAGCGTTGTGAACAGATAAAATCTTGAGTTTTGAATCTTGAATCATGATGATGATGATGATGCAAAATGCACGACCAAAACATTTGTGACTATTTTACAACCACACGTTCTCCTGTAGTCTTCATCTGGTGTATCAGTGAAATCAGGAGATGTTTTTACTAAAGTAAGTCATTTTCTGCAGGTGTTTGGAAACATCAAGCTGAATGATGAGAGTCACATCAATCAGCACAACAACTTTAAAACCTTTTTCAGTGCTCTGATGCTGCTCTTCAGGTGGGATTTAAACAGAATTTTACTCCTGATGGAAATGGATGTGGTTTTATTTAAATACACAGTTAATCTTAAGCGTATGTAAAATGTATGTGTGCTTAAATCTCAGGAGTGCCACAGGGGAGTCCTGGCAGGAGATTATGCTTTCCTGTCTGTCGGGCCAGGAATGTGAGCCAGACCCATCCATCGCCCCACTCACCATGTCTCCAGACCACGAGGGAGGCTGTGGGACTGAGTTCGCCTACTGCTACTTCGTCTCTTTCATCTTCTTCAGCTCTTTCCTGGTCAGGGAACAGTCAACATGTTACGTCTTTTGATGTCTTACAGCTCTGACACCTTTGCCTATTATCTAAAATGTTTTAATCGTCCCCTGTTCCAGATGTTGAATCTGTTTGTGGCTGTGATCATGGATAACTTTGAGTATCTGACAAGAGATTCCTCCATCCTGGGGCCCCACCACCTGGATGAGTTTGTCCGAATCTGGGGGGAATACGACCGTTTGGCCTGGTGAGCCTGGTTCACTCTGTTCTGTTCTGTTTTCATCCAGCAGAGGGCAGCTGGTGTGTGTGAAATATCAATGCATGGAGCTGATGTGTTCACCTTTCTGTCCCACAGTGGTCGAATCCACTACACTGCCATGTATGAGATGTTAACACACATGTCTCCACCACTGGGACTGGGCAAAAAATGTCCTGCCAAGATTGCATATAAGGTAAAGAAGAAACTATTGTCTTTACATGAAATCTAAACCTGATCCCTTTTGTCTCCACTGGTGTTATATTTTTACTTATTCTTAATTTGGTTTTTAATATTTTTGGTTTTTAGCCTCGGTGTGTTATTGGAGGACTTAACAAGAATGTATTACTTTTGTAAATAAATAAATAAATATAATTTGTAATGTTAAGTAGAAAATCAAAGTCAGTGAAGTTACCATATTTGGTTCCTTACCCATAAGTGGCAAAAAAACAAAACAAAACAAAACAACAAAAAAAAAACATGTGTAAGGTGAACATGTATTTTAAAACATTAGAACATCACTTTTAGGGCATTATAATAACATGTGTGCTGATCCACACACCTGTCCACATCCACATTCACCCTTTGAACTTTGAACATCATTCCTTACATTAGTACCATTACTTCATCATTACATTAATAACATTACTTCATCATTACATTAGTATCATTACTTCATCATTCATTACATTAGTACCATTACTTCATCATTACATTAGTATCATTACTTCATCATTCATTACATTAGTATCATTACTTCATCGTTACATTAGTACCATTACTTCATGGTACCTAACAAAGCAGGTCCACTCACTGTTCATGCACAGGTGGATCTTACAGACCCTGTAGACCACATTGGACCTGACATTGTTGACTCACTGTAACTGTTTTGGTCACTGTCTTTGTAATGTATTTGCAAATTTCCAAAAATAGTCACTCGTCTAATAAAGGATTAATAGTGAAGGAAAACATGATTGATTTTACCATCAATTCTGTTTTATTTTGGTACTGATTGCATTGTGGATTCTGGATTTTATTTGTGCTTTATTTGCAAACCGCTCCTACTTTGATTTTAACAAAACAGTCCATTTAGTTTCAGTCTCAGTTTTCATCAGGTCTAATAACCCTGGTCTCCACATCCTCAGAGATTGGTGCTGATGAACATGCCCGTAGACGAGGACATGACGGTCCACTTCACTTCAACTCTGATGTCGCTTATCCGCACAGCTTTGGACATTAAAATAGCCAGAGGTCAGACTTCACATCTGTCAGAACATTTGCCAGAGTGATATATGGGCTGTATGTGTGAGTGTGAATGTGTGTCGCAGGTGGTGAGGACCGTATCGCTCTGGATAGTGAGCTGCAGAAGGAGATCAGTATCATTTGGCCTTACCTGCCCCAGAAAACCTTGGATCTGCTGGTACCTATCAACAAAGGTCTGGCTCAAACTGTAGAGGGAACAGTCAGTGTAACACTCAGAAATAAGCCTTGACAGTTAAATGTAGTGCGTTTTCTCACTCAGATAGCGACATGACAGTGGGGAAGATCTACGCTTCCATGATGATAATGGACTACTTCAAACAGAACAAAGCCAAGAAGCTCAGGCAGCAACTTGAAGCACAGGTCAGCTCAGGATGCTACTATCCTGCACCTGCTCAAGTCAGAAATGTTCCCTGAACTTTTTCTTTTTTTCTGTGACCTGATTTGATCTGTTGTGATTTTTGTTTTTTTTTCTGCAGAAGAGTAACTTAATGTTTAAGCGCCTGGATGCATCTACTCTCCCTGAGGACATTCTCTCCAACACTAAACCTCTGCCGATGATGGCTCACAGCGCCGGCTCGGCTCTGTGAGTCTGTGCATATGTATCCAGGTGTATGCTTTCTGCTGTCTCTAGTTATATGTTTATTTATTCTTTGCTTTTTTTCTGATACAGGACTAGAGGAGGGTTTGTGGCGTTGAGCCCCATCTCACCCCAGGAGTTATTTATGCAACCCATGAGCTCCGACATTGATTCTAGTCAACAGGAGGCTCTGGTAAGAAGAAACACAATTTAAACAAAACTAAATTGATAAAAAATAAAGCATAAATCATTAATATTGCATGTTTAGGTGTGTTCGAAATAGCATACTTTCTGCTACTGGGATACTATGCAACAAATTTGTATAAATACTGCATTACACTGTTACCTACATCTTCTAATGCATCCCATGTTGTATCACAGTCGTCTTCATATTTTATTAACAGGCAGGTGGAAAGTAGTGGCACCTGTTATGTCAGAGTTTAGGCTTGAGTTTCCTATTTACATACATTACATGACAAGCAACTACAGATATTTAAAAAAACATACATAATCCTTCAGTTTTAGACTTTGAAATGAGATTGTAAAGTAGCTAAAACTATATATCAGCACAATGTCATATGTATCAAATGATTTCACACATTTTTTTTAATGAAAAAATACAAATGGTTAATATATGATGCCAACAGCTGCCAGATTGTTGTTGAAATGGTTAAAAGTCTGGTAATCATGTGGTTATCTAACATGCTGGGTTAATGTTCACTTATGGCTTACTGTGTAAAGCAAACAGCAAACAGTAAACAGTAGTCACTTTTCCATTAGGCTCATGCTCAAAACTTTACTAAATGTCGAAAGAAGAGAAGTGTGTAATATTGTTTTTTCCATTAAATCGCAAATAATAACCCTAACCCATAATTTGTTTATTTATTATCATGTGATGACACGAGAAGTCATTCCATTAACATGGTGACAAATGTAAATGTGGTTTTGATTTACAGATATATTCATTATTATTATATATTACCTCTCTATCTGGTATTAAATCATAAAATTTTTCAGTTTCCTGGTGTGTCCACACATACCACACCATGTTTCTTTTAAAACTCTTCGTCTTTGCTTGTTGTAACATTCATCCGCATCCAGCTTTTTTTATTCACATGACTCTATTTGTAAAAAAAGGTCTTTCCATTGCAGTTTTGCGTAATATACTAATTTTGCAACGACTGAAAATCCACCTCTTCCAAGCGCAAAAAAAATATTGAAATATTAGAGTTTTGGTGAAATTGTTTTTTTTCCATTTGGCAAATTTTAATGCACAAGTTATTTTTGCAATATTTGAGGCTCAATGGAAATGTGTCTAGTGTGTATATGTAATATGTAGTTTCCAGTATGAGATTCCGAACACAGCCTTTGTCTTAGAGAAGTATTTTCCAATTTGATTTATGACCTCTTAAAAACTAAAACATTATCTTCTAAAAACCTCTTAACATGTTGCATCTGTAGAAATTGTCTAGTTAAACATAATAATAACCAAATCTACTATTTGTTTGAAGCCCACATTACGTTATTGCAGATCCCCATAAGAGGCCATATCCTCAGGGTGGAAACTACAGACATTTTCACATAAATGTTTACAAATCACCTCATATATGTAGCCTTTATTCCTATGAACATAGTCGGTGACTTTGCATTGATTTTTCTCAGTGTCTTGCCTTGCACTACAATGCTACCTCACCTGTCTAGTAATCCTGTCTTTTAGTCCTGTCAGGGTTGGACAAATAACAGATTTTTTGTGTGTGTCTATTCTGCCTGGTTTTACTGGCCAATATTGCAATAAAATTACTCGGAATTACCAAGTCTGGCTGATTTTCTACGCAGAGGAATGTGTTGGGCTCCTATAAAGATGTTGTTTGGCTCTGTTTGTGTAGTTGTTAGTGTATTAAGACCTGACCATGCATGACTACATGTACTTCAAAGCTGAAAAGTTGATTCCATCTTTCCCTGTACACTGTTTTGTTTACTGGTTTTTCTATCTCTTTCACTCTTTGGTCCCAGTGTACCACCTCACACGTTTCCTGTTTCTTCTTGAAGTCAGTTTTTCCTGTTGCTAGTTATAATTTTGTCCGTTTTTGGCTGAAATGGCTGCTGATTGAATGGCACCGGTGATGGCTAATGATAGATGACCAGCAGTGAAGAAATGGCTTTTCTTTGGCTTTCCCTTTCCACCTGACCTGGACCTCCGTGTAGATGGAGTCCTGGCTGGGACAAGCCTGATTCGTGCTCTGTCTCTCCTTGCCCTCCTCTCTGTTTCTGTACTCACCTAGGTG
This sequence comes from Maxillicosta whitleyi, assembly GCA_029822895.1. Classification (NCBI taxonomy): domain Eukaryota; kingdom Metazoa; phylum Chordata; class Actinopteri; order Perciformes; family Neosebastidae; genus Maxillicosta; species Maxillicosta whitleyi. Next base: position 5,284,101 of record JAPSES010000030.1, on the reverse strand, counting down.
GGCGAGTGCAGTAGGGGGATTGAAGCCCCACTGGAGCTTCCACTAGGGAGGGGCCTGTGTGTGCGGGCCTCTTCCCTGCCACGTCTGGCTGTAGAGTCGCAGGTACACACATCTTCCACGACACAGCGTCTGTGTTGGATCTCGAGGACTTCAGTGGCTGCATGGGCTCTTATGCCAAAAAGCCTTGCTCCTTATGTGCACAAGTTGAAGTTTAGAGAGTTTTGGAGTGTGTTTGCGTTATAACTTTGGAGTCTGATTAAGACTGGGGTGTGATCCTGGAATGCTGTTTCCTCGCTTTCTTAATTCAGTCTCTTTTACTTTCAGAATAGAAGAAAGACTAAAGTTAAAACCTCACAAGTCCAATAGGAAGCACGAAAAAGCATGAAAAAGATTTTGTTTAATCCTTCTGCAATGGTTCATTTGCTACTTAATGATATTGTCTAAATGTAATGAGGGTATTTGAAATGTTTTCTTTGTGCATGTACCCTGTGTTTGCATGTTTGTCTGTGTTTGTGTGCATTTCCTACACAAGCAGACGGAGGCTGCCAGCGGCTCCATGAAGCGTTCAGTCTCCACTGTTGCAGATCAGAGGGTGAATGGTCTCTGGCAGGAGGAGAAAAGTCCTGAGCGAGTGTATCGGCCTCGTCACAAAAGCTACAAAGCTGCAGGTTAGTCCTGCTCCTGTCCAGTCATCCTCTTATCCAACACGAAGGATGAAGTTTAACTGACAAATTCATCCTAATTATTTCATGTCATGTTGTCTCCTGAATTTCTGTCCTCTAGTTTCACGGTCTGAACACTGGCAACAGGGAGACAGGGAGCGTGGCCGATCCAAAGAGCGCTGTCACCTCCTCTCCCCAGACACATCTCGGTGTAACTCAGAGGAAAGAAGCTTGCATCCCTCACGATCCTCCAGTGTGGAGCGAGCAAACCCTCAAGATAAACAGGTAAGACAGGAATGTTCCACAAATCTGCAACTAGCCAATTTAGAGATGGAAATAGCACACAGCAGAGCTACAGTAAAGGTTTGCATGATTAATGTTAAACACATGGGACAAGTACAAGTACAGAGTAAAAAAAACAGTGTCAGTTTAACTCTAACAAAATGTACTCTATGGCCAGTGTCAGATTTTCAGAGTTAATATTATTCAAATCACTGTCAAAATTAACAATGGAATGTATAAAAATATTTAACACTGGTGTTTTCACACTGTTAGAGTAATATGATTACACTTTATGGAGCTATTATTACTCCAAATTTAGTTTAAAAATAACTATAACATTTTAATACCTATTTCTTTGCAGTATTATTTTTATCATCAGTTTGCACCTTATGCTGCTATTGAAACAACATAGAAATGCAGGGGGGCCCCTAGGTGGGTGACGTGAAGGGCAAAAGTTTGCTCTGTGGATTTCAATCAACCTAGGATATGGTTTTCTAAGGAAAGGGCAAAGTCCTCCCTGCTTGTAATACACATGTAGCTATCCAGCAATAATCAGGTAAAGCATTGTTCTGCCTACAGGTTTGCCTAATGATGTCACATTAATAAAAAATAAGCATAAAAAGGCCAATAAACATAGTAAAACAGACATTAACCTAAATAAACATTAGTGGAAATTTGGATGGTTTCAGTACGTAAAACATACAATTTGGTGTCTCCTAAAGTGATGCTAAGACTGAAGATCATATTGGATCCTACATTTGGCTAAAAGCTCAGCTCGCTTTAATTATTAGTTCAGAATACATTTGTGCACATTGTGAAAAATGTTCGAGGCAACAAGTTAAGGGCATATCAATAAAACTTAATTTCCTCTATTTGAATCTTTGCCACCTGGTTTGGGTGATGTAATGGATGAGCCTGGTTGATTGGTTTGTTTCATCACCATATGTCCAAAATAGAAGCCAGGTACCAAGGGGCTTCAACCCAAACAAGGCATTGGTTCTTCCAGCAGGAGACTGTCACAACAAGCAAGCACAAGAACAAATAACAGAAAAATCTGGAGTCAAGCTTATTCTTCCTCATACCAAATGTTCATATACTAGTAAATATGAACAATTTAGCAGATATTATCTTCAGATTGTGAATACACAAAATACAAACTTTTACTTTGTTACCCATTATAACCATTTCCTTTTATTGATGTTGTGGTTTTGTGATATTTGTGTATTAAAATAAAATGTTTACAATACTGGAAACTGTCCTCAAGTAGGAGTCAAGGCAGAGAGAGAAAAGATGCAATCATGCTAATTTTCTGTATGGAAAATTAGCCATACAGAAAATTAGCATGAATAAATAAAAAACACGATTAATAAGCAAAATCTGTAATGGTATTAGTTTTATAAATCCTTTATAAATCAACCCCTGTTTGTTAATAGCAATAGCTTTTGCTACAATGAACTTCAGTAATGACATGAAATATCAATATGTAACTGGCCATACTGCTCCATATTGGAGGCGTTCCATTGCATTATGGGCTGGAATAATAGGATTTTATCATGGGAAATGACTAACAGAATAAAACAATGGAAGATGAAACAGTTCCAGGGTACATTTTTATTCTAGGTTTAATGTCCTGTGCAACGATGCAGCACTCTTAAATTCAGCTATAAAACTACACACTGAAATGGCCACTGTGGGACAGTTAGAATTTGATCGTTCTAAATGACCAGATGCTCTGAAAAGTAAATCTAATAAGTTATTTTATTCTCATTTCTAGGGTAACAGCTCTGACAGCCCAGTACCCTCCACATCAGAGTCCAGTACCCCCAGCGGCCGACGACCTTTGTCACAAACCCCCACCCGTTCCCGTCCTCATATCTCCTACTCCCCCCTCGTTTGTCGCACACATCCCTCTGTCGGTGAAGATGAGGACGAACAGGGCAGCCCAGAGACCGTAAGGCGGGGCAAGTCCAAAGAGGGGGTCAAAGGTGAGGACAGCCATCACCCGTCCCCTCCTCGACGCTACCCGTCTGAGCCGTTCCTGGCCTCACAAGAGGACGACCACAGCCCAGACCCCACCGGCCCCATGGAAACGCTGACCTTTGAGGCGGCAGTGGCCTGCAGCCTGGGACGCTCAAACACCATCAGCTCAGCTCACCCGCGTTTGCGGAGTGGCTGGCAGGTCCCCAATGGACACTTTAGAAAGCGTCTGGCGCAGACGACCTCTGTGACAGGCTGCGATCCACTCAGTGACACAGAGGAGGACGACAGGTGCTAGGGCCAGGATGCACAGCGAGGGGGAGGAGGGTAAAATCCCAGAGAGGTGTTGTTAATGTGACTCTTTAATCAGTTCTTTGAGGCCATGAGACTTCTGGATGTTGGTAAAATGTGAATAAAAAAAAAAAAAAAAAAGACTAATACTTCCTGAAACTGTAGTTGCCAATTCACACAGAACACTGACATTGAATAAGGTCTATTTCCTGACTTGTACTTGATGAATGAGAGTAATAACTCATCTCAAATAACTGCGGGATGCAGAAAATAAATGAAAGGGTCCAATTTTGTCCTTTGTGTTACTAGGTATTTTCATTTCTGAAGATGTTTCTCAATGATTCAGTATTGCTCTAAACAGTAATTATCTGTGGGGTGTGTGAATATGTAACTACATTTTCTTATAAATTAATTGTTTTGTAAATACATTGTGATCATCATGCCATATTCATTTGTTAGGAACAGAATAACACAACCAGCCATCAAGAGGTGATCTGAAACTTTACCAGACAATGAGTATTCTAATAAGTAACACTCAATAATGCTGGATTTTTTTACTGTGTGAATGAATGTGCAGGTTACACTGCCTGATTATCCCTGTTGTTTTTCTTTTTAGTAATTCCTTTACTGTAATAAGTTGGGACATATGAGTACAGGTATAGATTAACATAGAAAAAAGGCTTACTTGTTAGTTCACCCTGTTTTATTGTTAAATATATGCCACAACTAACCTTTAAAATGGGCAATGAACCTGTTAATCGCCATTTTACCACATTTTTGAAATTTTCATTTTAATGTTTTTACTGGTCTGCACCCTTTAAATGATCGTTTTCTATCAAATGTATTTGCCATTTGATTTTAAAAATTGTTGGGTGTGTAATCCATGAACTGATATTTCAAGAAGAAAATGATCTTTCATCCTTTGGCATTATTTTCCTCCTTGTGAATATTATTATGAACCACTGCAGACAATGACTGTAGAAACTTTGTAGACACACCATGACACGTTTGCTTCACAAATTAACTTCTATTATTTACTAATAATGTACAGAGAAATTACGCTGTTTGTAACATTTAGAGAAAAAATAAACACCATCAGCTGATGAGCTTTAAAGATAAAGGAATCTTTGAATGTTCATTTTAAGGTTTGTGTATTTGTTTTATTTGCCTGAAGAAAGCCAATTCTGTGAAACTCACTTAACCAAAAACATGGAGATTTGTATCATAAATTCCTGGAATGCAAATACTTTGTGGGTTTTTATGTGTACAATAGCTGTATATAAAAAAATAAAGGTGTCATCACGTTGCTGCTGCTGTTATTGGATGGATTTTTTTTTGTTTTGTTTTTGTTTTTATGGAAAAGCATTAAATGAGCAGAACTAGCAATAATTTGTTCATTGTTTTACACACACATAGTATGTATTTTCAAAACTAACCTCTGCTTAATGGATGATCTTTTAATAGGATGTATTGCATGAAAGGATGGATGGCCATATGTATGTATACATGTATGTGTGTGTGTAATGATAGATGGATGGATGGATGGTTACAAAACGCTATAAATATAAATATATTTTTCTAAGTAATACTACTACATTGTTGTGCTATGTGTTAATTGCATTTTATCTTAAAAAAAAATATGCATAGCAGTACTTTGCATTTTCTATTTTTTTTTTTCATTTAATTGGTCAGTCATCTAAATTAGTATCAGGAAAAAGTAAAAAAAATTATAATAATAATACGTTTAACTAAATAAACAATTAACTGAAAATAAGAATGCGCAAAAAATATAAAACTACGTGTAAAAAATCTCAAATCTCACGTGTGACTTTAACATTGAAACTTTTTTTTGACAGAGATTCTAAAATCAGGGCTTAAATGTAACAGTTTTAATACTTTTTAAGTCTTGTGCTGTGACAATGGATGGAAATGGATGGAATAGGAGAATTCGTCTTCCTATTGGTTTTCGTAAAGGACACCATCCAATCCCTGCGCAGAGTCACGTACGTCCACTTACGTCATATCCAGCGGACCGATAACAAGTCCTGTTAAAGAAAGAGCTAGCTGAAAAGCAACAACAGTTTAATGTTACTCACGAAGTTAAAATGCCGTTATGTCGCTAGTGCTTACTACACGGACAGCGCAGTATTACAACCACGGTTGCCGTTAACGTAGACATTTTGTAGAAATTTAACTTCCTACAAGGGAATGAGCGACACTTATCGAGGAAGTAGCCCAGCTGGCTAGCGAAAAAGTAGCTAGCTAGGTTGCTAGCTGTCGTTAGCAAGGGAGTTCTTTGTTTTGTTTTTCAGGTGGGGGTCCGTGTAAACATGAAGAGAAACTAACGTGGACATTTGCTTACACATGTAACGTTCGTGTAAGAATTCAACAGCTATGCATAGGGTACATTTGGCAGAAGACATCTACATTGTAAATTAATACTATTGTGGAGTATCTGTAAAATACTAGTAATTAGCATCCGAGAGCAACTTTAGCAGCAAGGATCTAATTTTCCATCGATAGCCACTGGTGAAAGATAAATATGGGCAACTGTCTGAAGTCTCCGACATCAGACGACATTTCTCTGCTTCATGAATCCCAGTCAGACAGGGCAAGTTTTGGCGACGGGATAGATCCGGATCTGGAGCCACCTCCGCCATATCAGGTGAGAAGCTGCTAGCAGTAAACTTCCTTGTTTATTCAAGAAAAATAAAGTTTTTCGTAATTCAGGGCAAAAAAATTTTAGGAGTAATGGTATTTTTAAAATGAAAATATCCTGGTTTGCTTCATAGAAATAGCGTTAAATTCCCGTGGCCTTCTGGTTTATGTCGGTGCCAGTCTGGGTAGAAATGCACCCTTGAGAACAAAATAATTTTAGAATAATTTACTCTGGGTGCAGCTTGTCTAGATGTCTAAACCAGACAGCATGTTTATATTCCACTGTGACACCCCACACAGCATGACCAGTCAGACGACTTTGTCCAACCAATGTAAACACATTTAAGAGGATTTCTCTTTTATTTTTTTTGGTATTTCTGTTTTCAGGAGCAGGCTCACATGCCCATGTACCATCCCACGCCTAGTCAGGCCCGTCTAGCCACCCAGCTGACAGAGGAGGAGCAGATCCGCATAGCTCAGCGCATCGGCCTCATCCAGCACCTCCCTAAGGGCGTTTATGATGGAGGGCAAGATGGCTCAGAAAAAAAGATCAGAGAGTGAGCATTTTGCGTTTTGCATTTCACAATTTTATAGTAATGAATTAACTGAAGTGTACATGCTGATGTTACTTTTTAAGTTTGGGTCATGGGACAGAGGGTCTGTTGGTGGTGGATTAGAGATTTGGTGAAATGTATCCCATCCCACCCCAAATACTCAAACTATTTCTCTATAATGAAGAAGACTTTGAAATTTATGAAAGTACAATAACAACTTGCTCTTTCACTGTTGGAAGCTTTGTTTTTGCACACATATTAGGATCACATATTAAAACCCCCTACTCCATGTGACGATCACATTGAGTGGGCATGGGGTGAGGTTTGAAAAGATGGTCATTTCAGTGTGAAGACTGGGCACAAATGAGGACCAGATCATTTTTCAGAAGGTTCAAAGTATTTCTTTAGGAACACAAAAAGAGAAGCATCAAGTTTTGGGGGGAAACATATTAAAGAAATATACACCTAATACATTTTGTAGTTTGATAATATCAGTTTATTACTACTGTATAAGTTCTTCATGTCCTCAATTTACAGATGCGTGATTTGTATGCTGGACTTTGTATATGGGGACCCCATCCGGTTCCTGCCCTGTATGCACATCTACCACATGGACTGTATAGACGACTGGCTGATGAGATCCTTCACCTGCCCCTCCTGCATGGAGCCTGTGGATGCTGCCCTGCTCTCCACCTACGAGACCAACTGATTTTTCATCCTAACCCCCCTCACCTGTTAGAACACAGTAACTGCCCTCTTACATTACAAAAGGAGTTGGAAATTACCTTTGCTGTTGTCTTGCACTTTCAAAAGTTGTTCACCTAATGTTGGCCTTCTCTACCCCACAAAGTCGTAGTCAGAGTTTGCAAACATGAGCATATGTAAGCCAGTCTTGCTTATAAATTACACAAATCAGTAAGAAACTGCTTCCAGACAACCCCGCATGATTGTCATAGTGTGTGTTTGTCTTTCTGAAGCAGCATCCATTGTTGCCACTGTTGTGAGCACATGGACTTTGTGTCTGTGAATGTGTGTTTGTGTTGGGGGAGGCTGTTTGGTCTGTGATGACTGTCCACTTGAGCTGGTCTCAGTGGTGTTTCTTCTCAAATGATCCCATTTCACTTTCATTCCCTGTCAGATGGCATTCAGATAGACAAGATTTAAAAAATTGACTAAAATACTAAATGTTGCAACAAAAAAAAAAAATCTGCTAAGAATTATTTGCAGCATCCTTTGGCAACAGCAGTCAGACAGTTCCTTAATGTTTGAGTCTCCTAGCGTGTTTTTGTTGTTTTTTTTAAATGCCCTACACTTAGGAGATGTAGTAAGACACAACTTAAGTTTACATTTTTGATGTTTGACAATAAAAAAGAAACTGAACTCTTCATCCATAGCAGTCAGGATTACAAAGAAATTATGCACACAGTACAAAAATTATCCAAAGTTTATTAAGTACCAGTATACTGAATGGAAAATAAAGTTTCACATACTTGTCTACAGTAACTCTGAAAGGCCAGATGTTTAAAATGCTTCGAGCAGAAGGGAAAAAACAAGGCTGTGCAACATGAATGTTTTACTAGAAGGTGTGTAAAGTCAGCCAATGTAAAGGGCTCAAATGTGCATGAGCAGGTGGATCAGTCAAACATTAGAAATGCTTGCACACACTTCATCTGATCCAGAGATTTGCACTTTACTTATAGGACAGTATCTTAAACAATATATTAATATATGTACCTTGTAACCTTGCACTATCAATATTTAATTCCTTTATCTCCTGAGATGCAAAAGTTATACAGCCAATACAGACATTTTCAAAGCTGTCAGTAGTCACTTACCACATTGAAGTAAGCCTGAAGATCTATTCCATGAAATGTGTGATTCAGTGGTGTGAGCCTCTGCTTTATTCTGCTCAACTAGATTTTTTTCTCCCATGTTTTTTTGTTTTTTTTGTGTATAAGTTAAGGGACAGAGGCTTGATACAGTTTGAGATGGGAGAGACATGGTGTCTGAATCCACTTTTTTTGGTCCCTTTTTGTTGTATTTCACCATAAATTATGCTTTTTATCATTTTTTCCCCCAGTAGATGTAGTTATACTGAATGTTTTTTTCTTTTGAGTTACAGCATTGTTGTCAGTTATGTGTATTTAGTTTTCTGTTGTTTATCATCCATTTTTGTTACATTAATCTTAAGACGATTGTGTAGGAGGCTTATTTCATAGCTTTTACACTGGTTAAATCCTGACTGTGCAAACCTCTGTCCCAACTGAATTTCAGAGTGTGAGAGACTTCTCTTCTGGTGTGATATTTACAGTGAGATAACCAGTTTTCCACTGAGCTTTCCTTTTGGCTGTGTTTTTTCAACTTAAGTTTAAACATTTTCTGAAAATTAATTCTTCTAATCTTGTTTAATTTTGTTCTTTTTCAAAGTCCTCATGTAAAAAAAAATAAATAAACAAGAAAAAAATCTATATTTGGTGTTGGTTACTTACAGGCAGTTACTGACATTTCATCCTGGGAAAAAAAAAAGTTGGCATGAGCCAGAACAGGAGACTATTTCATGCTACAGGGGAGATTTGTGGTACCATGGTCACCACATTGAGAGATTATAGAAAACTGTTGCAAAACACTCCTAAGCCTTTCATTAATGCATTCTTAATGATTTGCAGTAGCTGGAAAATGTGATAGTGCTTGACGCTCCCTATGTAACCTCAGTATTATTTAAGCTTGAGTCTTTGTGGAAATTTTTCTTTTCAAAGATGCATTGTGGTGCAGACGTCATAAGTGAATCATACGGTGAAGCCAGTGAATCTTCACATCTCCGCTAACAATGCGCTGTGGGATTTCTGTTGTGTTTTTATTATGCTTACATAAATACACATATCAGTTCTGAAAGGATGAATTCTGCAATATTAACATGTCGCTATGGTCTGGTTTGTGAAAGTACATTATATCTGTATATGTATAATTTGAGCACAATACATTGAGAATCAGAATTTTAATTGAATCTTATGAGGCCAGTAAAGATGTGTCTTTTAATGTTATAAACAGTTTATGCAACATATGAAAACAAATCATGACCCTTGTTTTTGTCTAAGGTCTACAGTGGTGAAGTGTGGTGTTTACTGAGATTGCGACATTTGGCCAAACTGTGTTCCCAGGCCACACATTCATCTTAAATCTTAAATGGGAACAAGTATCTGATTGCAACATGTCCTCTCTTTCTTTGGATTAAGCATTGACAGTTAATCAGCTTTGCAATGACCTGCATGGTTTTTATTTTGAAGATTAGATTGAGAAGTTGGGTAACTCAATACAGACAGACCAGGAAGGTTAATTGGTGAAATTCTGCCATAATACGATTTTGTATGGCAACATGTAAATCTCTACAAAAATCTCAAGAATTTTAGCTGAGGGATTATAGGTTCTTGGGTTTTGTGAAGCATTATTTGATATATGAAGGGGGATATATGCTGGTTCCTAGAAAACACTAAGACCACAATCCAGCCTTTATCTGAAGAGATATGTTTGTATGATTGATGTGAAAAATAAGAGCGGTACGTGAAATTAAAACTTATGAAATACATTAAAATAAAAAATGTTACTGTGACGGAGGTTTTTACTCCAGACAAAAGGCGAATGAAAGAACAGACTGTGCAAAAGACACAACAGTGTTTTGATTTTGCTGGATTTATTTTTTTCAACCATGACATATTTATGGACAGAGCACACAAATAAGAACATAATATCATGTTTCCTGACATGATGACGCAGTATATTTAGCCTCGTTTTAATTCCAAAGAGTTGTCAGTAATTTTCAAACAGCTGACTACTGCTGACCAGGTGAGTGCTCAGACATTATGGTTTGTACATCCCATGGAAGGTGACGGGGATGGTGCACTCCACCTCAGCTCTGGCGATCTCTGACAGATCTTTAGCGTTGAGGATGAGGAGGTAACTTGGTCTCTGAGAACCTGGAGCCACTACAATCGTCAGCAGCACGCCTGCGGAAAGACAACCAGACTTACTTCATAAAATCACCCACATAAACGGTAATATCTTTAACATCCTAATATGATTTCTACCATATTTTACTACTGCTGTATCTGACGTACCATCATCCTCGTCAACGCCTTCAGGTGTCTGAACAAACAGGGGCTCTGAGGGGTAGGAGTCTGGTTCCTGCCATACCCAGGTCTCCCTGGTCTTTACATTCAACTTGCAAATCTGGAAATTTTTTTTTTTTTTCACAAGTCACAAAATTGCCTGTTTTTCTACATAGGGAATGTAAACCCAAAAGTTTAATTTAACATACCCTGTCTGGGACGAAATGGTTGAGACCCAGACCGTAGGCGTATGTGTAATTCTTCCCTGCGAACTTCTCATAGTTGATCTGTGGGAACTCAAATGCTGAACAAAACAAAACAAAACAAGTTAATTAAGTGAATGAGATTATTTGTGTAGCCATGTCCATCATGATGTAAATCAGTGTTTTTCAACCTTGGAGTCACGTGGAATTCCAATGGGTTCAGCTGAAATTACTAGTAATTGATAAAAAATAACCAAAAACAATTACAATCACATACATAGAAGACAGACTGAAGCTGAAACTGAAGCACTGTGGTACTGTTTATCTGTCAAATGTTCATTGCGACTGGTTTTAGATTCTGCAGCTTCAGAGTCCAGGAAAAGTTTTCCCACAAGGACAATAAAGTATATTTCCTCTCTCTTTTTTTTTTAAGAAAAATTACATCTTATCTCAGCTCTGTCATAATTCATAGTTTAGTGATTGTTTGTTCAGTATTAATTGTCAGTGAAAACTTTAATTCTCACTTTGTGCAGTAATCTGAACCTGGCTTTTCTGCCTCTGTCCATAATAATATACATTATGTAGACTAAATACTGTCTAAAATTAATATTTATTTGCAACATAGATTAGCAAACTATTACATGATCAAAAACAAATTAATTAGAGCAAAAACATGTCTCTAATTTGAATGTCTGGGGTTGCCAGAAATTTGGGACGCTAACACAAAGGTTGGGAACCACTGATGTAAATGAAGCTTGATGTATACACCTTGGCGAGGTCCAGAGAACAGCACCTCAGGCTCCAGCCAGATGGTCCCGTCAGCATGCATCACCGCTGTAGCCGTGGTGTATGGCAGGCTCACAAGGTTTTTCCCCTGCTCCTCCTACATCAACCCACCCAAAAAAAAAAAAAAGAATGCAAAATGAGCCTCTTAATCTGCATGTAGGTGTGAGATCCCCTTTGGTGAGTATAACATGTGGCTTACCTTGTGGATATCCAAAGGAATAACATATCTGCGCACCTCCGGCTGAGGTGCCATCATGGCAGCCTTCTTCACCTCATCCCAGTTGGCTCTTAGGTTTGCCAACCAGAGATAGTTGTAAACAAACTCAAAACTGTAGGAATGAAACAATAATCAATACCAGTAATGCACCCCCCGTCACATTTATCTGCAGATGGTGCGTTAGCTTAAACTGAAGCTCAACATTTAGGTCTGCAGTTACCCTTTCCATGCACAGAGGTCCACAACAACAAAACCTTGATCCTCATAGGTGTTGATGTGATGGAACATGCCAATGGGTGCCCCTTTGAACTTGTGATCGATGTACTCTCCTGGGTCTTTCTTGGCAATGTGGAACAATGTCTACAAAGCAAAGTGAAAATTGAACCTCTTAACTTTCACCCTTTACACGGTTTGAGGATTAGGATTACAACAGAAAAAGCCACTAACTTAATTCTTAATTTTGAGTCACGTGGAACCCCATAGCTTTTAAATAGCAGCAAAGGTTTATTTAGTGGAATCTAATTGCTTTTCTTACGCCTTGGCTCTCGTTGGACTCGAAGCAGTCCATGTAGTTGGACCCTCGGATGCTCCAGGCACTCAAGAACTTCAGCAGGTTGATTTTCACTGGAGTCTCCACGAAGACAATGTAGTTTTCAGACATGCCAAAGCTGCAGGGATCACATAAAGAGTTGATCAAGCTGGAACGTATGGCCTTATATTAACAACATACTGACGACAGGAAGTGTAGGCTAATACATGCAACACACACCTATGCACGTAGGAGGGCTTGAACCTCTCAGCGCTGGGGAATTGCACCACCACCTTGGACTTCTCAATGGGATCAGACTTATCTGGGGTGACATGGCAAAAACATCTGTCAGGTTAATGTGAGCCAAAACAAAACAAAACAAAAAAAAAAAAACAAAACAAATGAGATTAAGTTTCAGTCTCCCAGCAAGTAAAAAGACAGTGATAGAGTAAAGATGTTTTACACAACAATTTGTTCAGTGTTTGAAAGGGGTTAGTGTAATTCATTTAGCCCTGAATCACAATTTAACAGCAATATTTTTGGTAAAACATTTATCTGGCCTCTTGAAAAGGCCATGGCTGTTTAAGTGGCTGTTTTAGTGAAATGTTAAATGCACTGCGGCTGAACCCAACCTTTCTGTGTGGGTGGAATCCTGACAACATTGTAGGCCAGAGTTGCTCCTTTTCCCATGCAGTTTCCAATGTTATACACAGTTCCATCTCTCTCAATGTGGGGATGAGCTGTCACTCCATTAATGTTGATGTAATTGCACATATCAACCTTTGTAGAAACAAAACACATTTTATTGCTGCTCGTTCTATGGGTTCTGAAATGTACATTTTATAAGCTGCTTAATGTACCTTCTTCAGTGTTTCCAAGGTATCGGGGTTTACTTTGGTAATGAAGTTGGTTTCTGTTACAGCATAAAAATCCTCCCCCACAGGATAGACGTTCACCAGGCAGTTGTCTGTGACCTCAACACCTTTAAAGTAAGAGAAAAACCTGCAAAGAAAAGCCAATACTGTAAACTTTATAGCACAGCAATAAATAGGAAAGTAGCATATCTGTGTATAACTCACCTGGAGAAAATATTTTTGCAGGGATCAGGATATGCAAAGGTTCCAAACTCAGTGATCACCACACGCTTTTCTGTGATGGCTCGGACATATGCATCTGTTTTGACAAACCTAACGGAAGATGAAGACACAGAAAAAGAAACTACAGTTATCCCTTAATTCCTACAGTAAAGTATCCCATATGCCCTAGTGTATTTTCATGTCTATAAATAAACATGTATCCTCCCTGAATCAGCACTTACATGAGCAAATCAGCAATATTTGAGCCTTAATGGCATTAATACAACACTAGCATGTGAACCAGAGGATACAAAGATGCTCTAAATTGATTTTTCTTAAATGGAAGTCCTCCAAATACACACACACACAAATAAAGATGCTTACTTTCTGTAATAGGTGACCTGGCCATTCTTGAAGTCAAATTTGTGCATGAGGGCCTGGCCATCAAAGAGGTGGTAGAAAGGTTCATCTCCAACCTCAAACAGTCCAGGTCCCAGTCGGAGAAGACTACCTTTTAGGAACGATGGAATCCTACCTGTGAATACAAAAACAGACATATTGTTTGAAATCTTTTTAGGATATACAATCTGTATTTTTGCTGATTAGAGGAAGATCATGAAAAATACAAAACAAAAGAATGAATGTAAAACCAACCTGTAATTGTGGCTGGAAGTGGCTCAGAAAGCTCCTCACATGTCTCAAAAATCTTCTTGTAGCCACCAGCTGGGTGTTCAAATCTGTTATTGAAAAGTAAAGCCAACAATAAGATTTGCAATCAAGTGAAATAAAGGAGAAGAAAAGCCCAGCATGGTTGCTTTTTTGGCTTTGTGTATTCCACACAGGTCGGGGAGTTCATGGTCTGGATTCTGCACGAGCTGCAAGTCACAGGGTTAAAGACCTTCTCATACAAAAAACTCATTAGCATATAGAAATAAAAAGACAAGTTCTAAGATAAAATCAAATAGGCAAATGGTTGAAAAATGATCAAAATTTTACAAAAACTTCAGGAATACAATGCAAAATATAAAACATCTTATTTCTAAGAGTGGATTTCTTAAAATAAACTCACCGGCTGACCATGGTTCCTTCTTACTGTGGTGACAAACAAAGCAACTCTCAAGAAACCGCCGGTCACTTCTGAACTGGATGCCTCTGATCTCCCTTTGGATTTGAAGTATTTATCCATCTAGTGACCCTAACATTGACTGCAACCGTTGTTGTAAACTTTTTTCCTGGCCAATCACGTTGCACCAAGAACAAGAATCCCATTGTGACGATATCCTACATCGAATGACTCAATCATTACACTTCTGCAACCGGATTTATTATAGAAAATAATTATCACAGAGAGCTATGCTTTGCAAAGGTGTTGCAATAGTGCATGTGACTCCTTTTTCTGTGTTGTCTCAACAGTTCACATTTTGTTATACATTTATCTTGTGCTGAGTCACACTCAACATAATTAGCTTTAAGGATATTTCAGCAGCGTAAGGGCTACATGGCATTATTAAGCTGCCTAAGGATTAAGTTCAGCAAATTATTAACTTTCATATTATTAATTATACCAGTTAATGACTAAAGGGTGCCCAGAATAAGTTCTTGATCTATTTCAGGAAAGTAGAGTCAGCCAAGCAAAACATTTGGGGTTGAATAATACTCATTATGAAATACTAAACCTTTATTGTTATTATTAGGAGATTGTGTTCAGTAAACGTAACACACAATGGTAAATGGATGAAATGTGGGTAGTCAGTGGTCTGAATGCAGAATGCACTAACTTTCTTGTCTCAGTGCAGCTATAATCCAGGTGTAAGGATTATGGTCTGTGCAGCCTGAAGACAAATGGTGTATTGTTTCTCTTGGGGGGAAAAAAAACAACAACCTTAGCTGATGGTCTAACAGTTGTAATTGTGTCAGCAGTCAAGATTTCAATGACTGTCTTTCATACCACTCACTTTACTTTTTTTTTTTCCCAATAAATTTTATTTCTAATAAATATAACACACTTAACTTAGAAGTCATGTTAAGTCACTTTACTTAGAACAGTCATATTAAATATTATATATGATAGTACTAAACCAATCTTTGAATTTCGGTCTTAAGTATGTGTGTGGATATGTGGATTTGTTTAAAATATATATATATATATATATATATATATTTAGGTGTCAGGTATATTGATGTGAATATTCATATTGAATATGGATTGTAAAACAAGTCTGACACTTTGTAAAGCTAGACCTTATAAGTGGAGATTGAGTCTAGATTGTTTTCTTCAAAGTAATGGTTTTCAAAGTGAAATTTTACTTCAACTTTTTTTTTTTTGGTCAATAGAAAAAATAATGAATGAATATATGAAATTTAGCTCTATCACTGTAAAGAAATACTGTAATCTCACATATTTCACGTGTTTAGGCTGTAATTGATTACCCTCAGACAAACTTATTTAAACCGTATACAAACATAAAGGGGAATTATAATTTAATATCATGCACAGTTGTGTTCAATGGACTGGATTCATGGCCACGTGACAATTCTTGGTTTTCAGCATGGAGGGCGTCATCTGCTGGTCATTAGGTTACTGAATGTGTGACAATCCGGTTTGTCGTACAAGTCTCATATAATGATAATAAAGAAACATTTTAATGTCTTATGAATATGAGATAACACAATTCTGAGCTCAAAATGATGAACTTTCCATGATAAACGATGACTTTTTAAGCTGTTTACTGCAACGACAGCCGCAGACTCTGTGCGCATGCGCAACTTGTTCGGGGACTTACCCAATATGGCGGCGAAGTGATACAACCTGTAGTTGTCTCCGTAATGCTTGTATAATTTCGCTTGTTGATAAATACCAAACGCCTATTTTTCTACTTATTGTAATACGTCGGTTACACTGATATAAGCTTACTGTAATTGAACTTGTACGCTAGTGAAACTGGTTTATCTGGAAAGATGAATTATACCACGAAGGTGGTCCAGGTGACAAATGTGTCGCCAAGCACAACGTCGGAGCAGATGCGAACACTTTTCGGTTTTCTGGGGACCATTGAAGAACTCAAGTTATTTCCACCAGAGTAAGTAACGTATTTGGGCATATACCAGTTGAAATACCATCGCGGAAAACTGATAGCTTCGTCAGCTTTAAGATGTATACAGAAGAAAACGTGGGCCTATCGAGCTAGCTTCTAGTAATCTAAATTAGCATTAGCCATATGTTAGCTAACCAGGCATTTATTTATCCAACTAGTCCAACGAGAAAGCTTCAGTGGGCTACTATGCATACTTTGAGTTGTAATCGTGGTTTTAGCCCAGCATTTCAGTTGTAACAAAAATAGTCTTACTAAAAGTGGTGGTTTATCTTCACAGCAAACAACGGGTCAACAAGTCAACTTTGAGACGTATACGTCTGGATAAATATTTCATCTAAATTCAATTACAGTTAGGATTTGTCCTAAAGACTTTACGGCGTTTTGCCAGTATCGTATGTTTATTTTTAAAAGTACTTATATTTCTTTATCTTGTTAAAATGAATCACTCCTTATGAAACGTTAAGGCTGAATAATGCTTAGGCCACACAATACAATAGACGCCAGAAAAACAGAGGTGGACATGTATGGAGAGGCTCTAATTAAGAATTAGACTTTTTTTTAACACCCTTGCTTCAGATATGTTTGAGGGATTTTGGTTGTTTTTAAAGTAACAGATTTTAAGGAAAAAATTTCAGTGCATATAATTCACTGCGAATTGATAAAAATGAATGTTTACCGGGCATAAATAAAAGGTCAGAGGATGGATTTTGTTGATTAAAAAAAAAAAAAAATCTTATTAACATTGTTTTTGTTTTTTTTCCTCAGTGACTCTCCAATGCCAGTTACGTCCCGTGTATGCTTTGTGAAGTTCCAGGAGCCGGAGTCTGTTGGAGTGTCTCAACATCTGACTAACACTGTTTTTGTGGACAGAGCATTGATTGTGGTCCCATTCGCTGAAGGTTTGTGTGACTACTGTTTTCATGTATGAGTGGTCCCTGCTGACTGAATGACATGACCTTTTTTACCGCGACTGTGTCAATGATAAATGAAGATTTAATCTATTCCACTTGTGGATTGAACCCACAATTCACACTCCTCAGTCTGTGTGAACCTAATTGGATCAGTAATCCATAACATTAATGCCACTCTAGTCAGCATCTCATATAAATGGCTGAAAACAGCCTCCTACTTATCAGGGTTTTGGTATACTGGGACATGATATGACTTACTGTCACAATTTCATACTGGATTTCTATGAAAGATATACTTTAAACTACACGTGTCCTCCTAGAACAGAAAGGTTTTTTGCTTTCAGAAAGCACAGTATACCAAAACAACTTTGCGACTAGGATTTAAACATTGCCAAGCAGTGAATGCTGTAAACCCCATCAAATTTTAGGAATTACATTTTTAAAACTCTTAACGATGCATTTTATTTTCTCCCCCATATTGGACTTTCCTCTGTTAAACTTCTCTCTGTTATTTGTGTGTGTGTGTATGTGTGTGTGTGTGTGTGTGATTTTGTAGTGAAGAAGGCAAAAGCAGCCCCCTCGTTGATGGCTCAAAGTGGTCCTCTGCCTGCCAACAGGGGATTGTAGACATTTGCAAAGGCCAGCAAGCATTCAAGCCCCAACCCTGTCTTTTTGTGTCTCTCTCTGCATTCTCTTTCCCTTTCTCTGCTGTCTAATTTGATCTTTTTTTAGGTGCTTTAGCTAAGTAAAGGTCAGATATTTGGGGGCATATTGTGAAATAGTGCTGATTTCAGCGCACTGTTTTCCTACACTCTTTAATGCTGCTTGGCCATTCATTTGATGGCTTGAATATTGTTTGTTAATAACATGTGAATTAGTTTACTCCTCGGGTTAAAAAAAACGGCTCAATAAAACCACAGTGTAGTGCACATAGAAATTCAGTCTTAACAGCGTTAGCTAAATTTGAGACTTAACATGAAGAGCTCTCATTAGCTATCTGTTGTGAAAAGTTGTCTAAATCCACCCCACATGACTCGATGTTGGTACAATAATCTCTTTAACAGTGGTCTTCTTTTGTTATTGTGTTTTACAGTTCTTTTTCCTGGCTCAGCCAGTCCTGTTTACCAGGCCCTGCTGAAAATACCATCCAACAGTTTTGTCTCCTGCAGCAATTTCTCTCTCCAGTGTGCTCTTTTATTTAAATGTTGTCATTGTTGAGTGTCTGTATTTAGGCTATGTCTTCTTGTCACAGAGTGGTTTTGGGGTGGAATAACTATAGAGTTATTTTTTGCTGAATTTTTAAGAAATCACAAACAGATCACACATTAAGATGAAATGGTTATTTTTGATCAGACTGTGATAGTGCATATTAACTATCCTCTGCCTAGATGTGGTTAGTTGATGCAGTGACAGGTAAGGACACCAGAACAATGATTTACCACAGGCACGCTACCCTGAATTCTTTTATTTTCATTGAGAACATATCACTTATCCTCTAACTTTTGTGTTTGTGGTAAGTAGACATTGATAGCTTGTGTAGTATTCTTGCCAAATCCCTAAAATTCTCTTTGTTGTGTGTATCTCGATTTTTCTCTGTGTGCTTTTAGTAGCGAAGCCGCCAACGTGAGTCGCTTGTTTCAGTCTATATGAAAATTGAGGGCACACCCAACTGGAGAAGCAGCTGTGCTTGCTAACGTTTGGTTCATGACTTAAAAAACACGTTCAGGTGATTCTTGGCAGTGTTCCTTGGAGTAGTGTGGTATATTCCAGCAATAGATATGTCACTGCAATGATTAAGTTGAATTATGGGATCTCATCTCAGATCTGTAAGGTAACCATTTTGTTGAAACTAATTTGAAGAAATGCAGTGTGAAGACTTTTCCTCTGTCTGCTCTCTAAATTGATATGCGCACAAAGATGTTGTTCTCTTTTAATGCCTGTTTTTATTTTCCTGTAGGCTCTATCCCAGATGAGACTAAAGCTTTGTCACTGCTGGCGCCAGCAAATGCTGTTGCAGGAATCCTGCCAGGAGGAGGTCTTCTTCCAACACCCAATCCGATCTCCAACCCATCTGTAAGATTTCAGTTCAGAATACATCAAGAAAATTTCCATTTGCAGATAAATATTAGAGACATTACAGCTCACTGCTGTCTGACCTACTTAATTTCCCCATATAATTTATTTTTTTTTTTTTTTGTGGTGACTTGTTTCACTTGTTCCAGCTTGGAGGGAATCCCTTTGGTCCAAACATGGATGCATTAGCTGCATTTGGATTTCAAGGACCCAACATGAATCCACAGGTGAGGAAGTGATGCTGACTTGTGTTCCAGAAATTGTTAAATGGAGAAATATGTTGTTTCTTTGACCTTATGTCCATTGTCTCTTTGCAGGCGGCTGATCAGTTCTTAAAGTTTATGACCGATCCAAAGTAAGTCATCAAGAGCTTGTCCATCCTCAGGATTGGAACCTACATTTAAAAAAATGGATATGTTGGATTGTAACTAATTAATTCTCCTTTGTCTAGACTGAACCCACTGGCTGCAGGCTTAAGCCTGAATCCAGGCCTGAAGGCTGACGCATCAAATAAAGAAATCGAAGAGGCCATGAAGAGAGTCAGAGAGGCACAGTCGCTTATTTCTGCTGCTATTGAACCTGGAAGTAAGTAGACAAAAGTTTAGGAAGGTGTTTGGTCAGTGATGTTGACTTTGCAGTCTGTGTTGCAAGGGATGAGCCTGTTTTTCCATTTATTATATCATAGTTAATATTTAAACTTAAAATTCTAAGCTCTATCTTTTTCTGTCTTGCAGGCAAGGACAGCAAAAAGAAACGCTCTCGGTCGAGATCCAGGTCCAGGAGGAGGAGGTCTAGATCCCGATCAAGACACAGGTAATTTAAGTGTAATATTGAAATGGCTAAAGTAGACAAGTTTACCAAAAATAAATATTCCAACTGGTTGGTTGCAGACGGACAAGAAGTAGATCAAGGAGACGATCAAGTTCTAGAAACAAAAGGCGCTCCAGAAGTCCACGACGGAGAGGTGCCCACTCGAGGGATCAAGGCCGGCGCTCTAGCAGCAGATCCAGGTTGGTTCTGTTTTTCAGGGGCACAGAAAGACTAATGGATTAGTGGTAATTAGGCTATCACTGGGGTTTTACAAATTCACAAAAAAATGCAATAGTCATAGCTTTAAAAAAAAAAGTCGACATTTTGTATTTTCCTCACTTGTGGGGCTGACCGGGTAGCCACACATTCGCCTGTTGATTGGCTTGATTTTATGTCAGATGCCCTTCCTGACACAACCAGGCTTGGGACTGGCACAATGAGGCTTGTGCCCCCTTGTGGTTACATTGCTAAGTTTTAGCGTAAAGCACCTTTTCCAAGGGTCCACCTGGGTCTCGAACCGGCCATCTTCCACACCCAAGTAAATCACTGAGCTACCCAGTCATACACTGCTTTAAGTGGTTTAAAAATGATCAAAGCTGTGAGAGACTTAAGATGCATTTTTTTATCCAGAGACAAGAAGAAAGATGACTCAGGAAGGAGACGATCCAAAACGCCACCCAAGAGCTACAGCACAGCCAGGAGGTCCCGTAGTGCGACCCGGTGAGTCCAATCTGGGCCCAATGTGTTCAGGTTAATGTAAACACAACCAAAACCTGCATCCATCCAGGGTTTTTTTTTGTTTTTATTTATTATATTTTGCTTCCCAGGAGACACAGAAAAAGTCGCAGCACCAGCCGGTCTCCAAAGAAGTCTCCTAAGAGAAGCCCCAGGTCTCCGTCTCCTCGAAGGTTAATGGATGGACTTTATATTATTCTCTTTACCTTTGTATGAGCACATTCAGGGACTCTGGGCATTTTCTGACAAACCTGACCTTTTATTTCTCATCCTCCAGACACAAGAAGGAAAAGAGAAGGGATAAGGACAGGGACAGAGACCGCAGGAGTGATAAAGACCGCAGCCGCGATGAACATGAACACTCCTCCAGTAAGAAAAAAAGAAGTAAAGACAAAGAACGGGAGAGGGACAGGAAATCGGACGGAGAGAAGGATGTAAAGGTTGGTTTCTTGCAGTTTTTAGGTGAAGCTCAGCTGCTCTTGTTGATGTAAACTACAAAGTTGCTGTTGACATTTGTTACATGAGTCTGTCTCCTTTCACAGATCACCAGGGATTATGACGAAGAAGAACAAGGCTACGACAGCGAGAAAGAGCGAGAGGAAAGGAAGGATTCAGACGACTCCATGTCCCCTCGATCAGTGGAAGGCAATGGCACGCCGGTGAAACAGGCCAAAGTTAACGGCTCTGATGATCACCACGAGGAGGACATGGATGTCAGCGACTAAATACACCGTCCCTTTTTGTGTATCTACCTTCATTTTTCCCTAGTTCTGGTTGTGAACATGTTGTGTAATCCTTACAGGGGTAAATCTACAATGTGAAGTGTACTTAAAATGTATCGGTCTCACACAAGGGTTCTGTTTAACACATGATGGTGCAGGACTTAAGTTATTTTGCCTATTGTTTACCCAACGAGTGTCACTTCATTTTTTAATGGCTGTAGGCTCTTTTCCTTTACAAATTTAATTTGTGAAAACTGGAAATAAGCTTGCATTGAATTTCCTGAGCTGATTTTGTCAGATTTTGTTCTTTATATATTGTACCTTTACATTACAGCGTTATTGTGTGTCCCCTGGCTTCTCTCACTACTGTGATACAGATATACATTTGCTTCTTTAAAGTGTTGTTTTATCGGGGGTTTCTTTTATAATAAATCATATTTAGAACCAAAACTTAGAAGTCAGTATCTGTGTTTGTGGATTTGTAGAACAGTTTTTCTTATATATATATAAATTGGGGTGTTTCACAGGACCAGATATGGATGTTTTGAGAATTAATTGTCATGTTAAGATAATTACTCACTGTACAAACCAAAATCAAAACAAAGGAAATGGTCACACCAACATAATCAGCCAATTTTATACTCAAAAAACTTGGAGAAAATTTAAGGTATAAATGAAATAGCAATATGCTGATGTATTTATAACTTCACAATGGCACAAAGTCAGTTGAAACATGATGCTGGTGCTTTATTTAAAGGGATGTGAAGTAGGTATGGTTGCAGTACATACTTGTAAAAGCCAGAGACAACTGAGTGACCAAAATTATTTCCCATGTGACAGTTTTGGGATATCCAGCAATATCAACTTCACAGCTTTGTTCTTCTCTCCTTGGTTTAAAAAAAATAATAAAAAGGAAAAATACACGCAGACTACCATGGAGGAGAGGTTTTATAAGCACTAGAAAGGTGTTTTCAAAGTTAGTGTTACAATTTTTCCCCATGAGTCTAACAATGTGTCTGCAGGTAATATAACAAATGTTCAGAGAGTATAGCTTAAAGATGCATGTGATCCTTCAGGCCAACACAGCCATAGCATGCCTTAAATATATCTATATCAGTGCAGTATTAAACTAAGAACAGTTTACCTGATATCCCATCGGGGTTCTCCCTCACACAGACACACATACAACAACCCTTGGTAATAGTACAATTATTCACTCACACCGAACACAGAATTCATACTATTATGACAAACATGGACACGGCCAAGAGGTAACGTGAGCTAACCTGAAAATGCAGGAGACTGCGTCCTGCCCAGGGAAAAGGCTTGGATATTGAAGTGTTTAAGAATGTGTTTTATGCTAAACCTTCTCCCAGCTGGTTAAAAACATTCTTAAGGACTGGAAATGTATTGCTACACAGTGTTACTCCTTTGAGTATAGATATAGATATAGTACATAATTTATAAATGAATATTAAGCTCAGTTCCAGGATATAGCTATAGTTTTTGATTCTTTTGCTATGAATTACAGCTGAAATGTGAAATATTTACAGATGACTGTCAGTGCAGTTTCAAAAGTGAGAATTCAATCGTCAGTCCTTGGAGAGGAGGAGATATACTAGATAGAATTATTAAAATTGTGACGATCAAGAGTCCGGCCTACAGCTTTCACAGCAGCACAGAGCAGTGGATTCGCTGCTCGATGTGTGGACAGCAAGTACGATGAAAGCTATCACTCATTTCACAAAAACGACTGCCGCTACATATCTGTATGTGACATAGCGTTCTCTAATGTGTTTGCATTGACTTGCTTTGGATCCATCAGAAAAAATGAACAATAACTGATCAGTGAGACCAGTTCCCTTTTTTTTTGTTTAAACAGATATATATATATATTTATATATAGGAATAAAACAAAACAAGTTTTTAATTTTGCTTCTTATTTTTCCTCCATCTAGTAATATTTGCTGGTCAATTCCTGTTTGTGTCAGATGTGTTTACAGGTCAGAGGTCTGGGAAGCGGCTGGGATCTTCTTTATACTCAGGAGGGATGAAAAAAATGGACTCTTCAAACTCATCATAGCGAAATTCCTGAAAGGTGACAGTTGCTGTGATGGTGGGGAAGACTGGGATATCTGAAAGAAAAAAAAAAAAAGTAAAGGGTGAAAATATTTTACTCTGTCAACCTTCTTTCAAAGCTTGTCCACTCAAAGAAATCAGAATATTTTATTTACCCCAGGGGGAAATCAATAGGCGCTACAGTCGTTCCATTCAAGTATAATAAAAAAGTAGCCAGAAAGAAATTATAACTAATAATAATTACAAAAAAAAAGAAACAAGGATATATAAAGCTATATTAAAACACTTGATTAAGACACAAAACTACACCAGCAATTAGTACAACATTTACTAGACAATACATTATCAATATGATAAAGAAATATACATAATAAGTGCGAAAATGGAGCTGCCAGTCACCACACATACCGAGTTTGACTGGGAATCCAGGTGGAAGTTTCATCTGAACAAACTCTCGGAGTTTGTTGAAGTGTTTGAATGGGGCTATGACCTCCAACACATTCAATAACCTGCACGGAAGAGGAGAGTGACTCAGCACTTTTCTATAGCTGGGCAAACTCGTAAAACCTCAATGAGAACAGAAAGTTGAGCTGTAATTTGAGTTTTGGAGTAGAGACAGACAGCGGGTACTAGCTTATGTCCTTGTTTCACAATAAATGTTTAGAAAAGTGAACAAAATGCTACATTTTTTTAAAAATCCCATGAAATAATGACTGATGCTCACAGGGATTAAGGAGCCATGTTTTAACAGATTCTAAAATGCTCTACTCTCTTGTAGTTGCTGATGAATCTCAGTAAAGGTAATGTTAATTATAAATAAATAATTATAATTATAAATAATTAGTTAATTATAAAAGCATAGTTTTAAGACCACAAATCACAAAATGCAAGAGGATGAAAACCACCCCTTAAGTATTATCCAGGCATTCAATCCATCAATTTATATTTATGTAGCATTTTTCATAGAGTGTGGATGCAGCACAACTGTTTTACATTTAAATTTAAAGATCAGTGGG